>CAJVQA010008528.1:0-12876 GCA_910591915.1 Cetraspora pellucida
CCCTATGTCCAATTTACTGAATAAAACCCTAGGCCCAAAAGAGGCTAGTTGAATATCAAAAAAAAAAAAAAAAAAAATGAATGCATATATTTTAAATAAAATAAAAAATATTTTTTATTAAGAAATTTTAAATATTTTTTGTAATCTGTACAACACATGTGTCAATTATTTAGCATGTTATCATTCCAAACATGTTGTAAAAAAATTGCATTTACTACTATATATCTTTTTACTTATATACTACGCATTTCAAATTACTAAACCACGATAATAATGAGCCAGAATAGTGCATCTCAAGGTAATAAAGAAAGATATAATTTGCTAGTTTTGTACACATAAATTCAAAATACAATTTTGAAATTAAGTTGTATAAATGCACATTTTAAATTCACATTCAAACGTGTAAATTATAAACATTCAAGCAGCTTAATAAAATCAATGTTAAGGCTCCACAATTGCTGACAAGGCTGTTAAAAATGATGCCTGCGTCTGGTATTTGCAAAGCTATAATTAATGCATATGAATCTGATTAAGCCCATTAAACATTTATAACTAGTGCACTCAAATCTAAATAAATGTGCAGGGATAAACACATAATAAAGCTACCTAGGTATAATAGGTAGAAAATAAAATTACTTGAAAAGTTTATAAATAATTCAAGTACTGAAACACAAACCAGATAGTCCAAGAATAAATATACTGCATGTTTTATGTTAATTAATTAAAATAGCTTTATTATCTGTAATAATATAGAATTTTATCTGAATTGGTTCTAAAAAATGCTCATTAGTAACTAAAAAGTTCTAATATTTAACAAATTTTTCAATTCTAGATTTCACTAAAAAGACTTGCAACTGCTGCTACAAAATAAAGAAAGTAGTAGACTTTTGTCACCTTTCTGGCAACAACCCTCAATGTGAGAATTCGATGTGTAATGAATGCTCTGAAAGATTGAAGAATAAACCCCAAGAAAAGAAAATAGTCATCACTCCAAAAAAAGCAAAACATGAAACAGCACAAATTAACATCACCTCAAAAAATCCTAATGCCAACAATGAAAGCTCGAGTATGATCACTTCAAGCAGCTTTGGTAACATCCCAAATAATTCTATTATCATCCCAGATGACTTCAGCATTATTTTCCAAAGTAATTTCAGTTTTATTCAGAATGACTTCAGTATTATCCTCCCAAATGATCCTAATATTACACAGAATGACTCTAGTGTTATCCTCTTAGGCAATTCCAGCATCACTCAAGACAATCACTCTAACATGATTATTCCAAGCGATTCTAATAATATTATTCTAAACAATCTCAGAATTACTATCCCAAAGGTTCCTGATAATATTGTCTTCACTAATATTGTATCTAGCAATTCAAGCAACATTACCTCTAGCTATTTCATTGTATCAGATATAGATAACAATATTGGACTTTTTTCTGAAAAAGATTTTGTTGAACTCTCGGATAGGAATAGTGATAATGATGATAATAATAATTGTATGATATTTCTATATGATTTAGATGAAGTATATGAAATTACTGCCAAAAAGTTTGAAGAAGCAGAAACATCTAGTGAACAATTATAGTTTACCTTTGAAGTTGAATTAGACCAAGACCTTCTCGTTGCAGTTTCTCTAGATTAGGGCAACCTTAGTGGCGATAGAGACTTAAAAACAATTGAAAAGAGATTCTGCCAACTTGCCAACATACTAATAGTACTACTTGAATCTGACTCAGGATATTATTGGGAGATCCGTAAATTATATTTAAATAGCAGGAAAAAGGCATTTTCAGAGTTGGCCACGGTATATCTTGGGAGCACAATAAGAAATGACTGAGCTTGGCAAAGACAGGATGGCCAACTACCCAAACGAAGAAGTGAAGCTCATGCTCCCATAAGTAGGTATAACTGCATAGGAAATATAAGACTTACTATAATTCCAGAACAGCAATATGCTCTTATCAAAGAAAGCCATAAAGTGGCCTATGAAAAGCCAACATATCGATGAGTCAAATTTCCTGTAATAGCTAAAAATTGGATTAAAAATAATGTCTCATTCAATATGTGAAGTACAGAGATATATTACTGGCTCTGTAACAATAAACTTATAGACCCAGAGATTCACACAGTAGAGCAAGTGTACTACTGGGTATCTATAAGCAACAAAAAAATGTATATAATGGACCAAACAAACCAACTCTTATTGGCAAAGCTGTACTTGAAGCAACCCGAATTCATAGAAAAGCCTTTAAAATCCTTAATTATTTAGAAAATAACTTCGTAAGAACATTGGGATTTTTAACGCCATTAATAAAACATATTGGAGTTAAAAATATAACCGAAATTGTCATTGACTCTATATTCAAGACCAACCAAGAGAGATTTGAGTTCTTTGCAGTGAATGTGAACTGTGGTGAGTATGGTATGCCCATAGCATACCTTTATCTTTCTATACTTGATGGTACTGAAGAAGCCCTGTGCAGTTAAAAGAATTATATAAAAACACGTGTTGAAGTGTTGTGAATGTTCTTTGCTAGTCTTCAACAAGAGGGGCTGAAACCTGTGTTTGTTTTAATAAATAAAGATGCTGGCGAGATATCTTCAATTAGTGAGGCATGGTCTTGAATCACCAATGTTCAACTTTGTTACTGGCACCTTGAGCATGCTATTAGCAGAAAAATAAAAAACAAAAAATTCAAGACAAATATATACACAGCAACCAAAGCATTAGAAGCCTATCACAAGTTTGAGTTCATCGATCCGTCATGGTTCTGAAGTAATAACGGATTCTTCTGTCCAGATAATTATGCAAAGCAGCTTTTAGAAATGATAAAGAGACATGCAAACATGCATCTGCTCATTCTGGTGACCAAGAATTCATATATGACATTGCAAGAGATCTATAAATTCTGCATTAAAGAGTTATATCAATTCTGTTATTTGTATGATCTTGTCAACTATGGGGCTATTTGTGGACAAATTGGTATAACGAAAGTGACTGGAAATTGTTTGCACAATCATCATATTCACTAGCCATGCCCTTAGCACGTACAATGATGATCACAGAAAGTCACTGGCAAGTTCTCAGATATACTTATAAGTATAACTATAACCATCTATGTGTAGATAAACTCATGCAAATTATAGTGGAGCAACTCATTCCAGATTTTGAAATAAAAAAAGCTCAGTACGATGGAAACTAGACCTTCCCTGCTTGGTGGCATGATTTCAAAAAGGATTGGAAAAAAGCTGCTGCTGCAGATACTCAATCAAACATGGAAGAAAATTACTAAATTGACATGAACAACTGGGTATGTTCTTGTCCTGCATATCTATATAGCTGTTATCATCTATGCAAGCATTTTGTCCACAAAAAGTATGGTAAAAATTTTTTACCTACATTTTTGCAGACAAGAAGATGGCACAATTACTCTTTACTTACCTTTGAAAACAGTGAGATGCCTGCAATTACTTTGACAAATAATCCTTGGATCAGGCTCGATATAGCATCAATTGCCAACAATTCTTCAATGAGCAATTCTGTTGAAGATGGCAACTTTAGATTAAGAAGTTTATCAAATATGTTAGTAGAAGAAAATTTTGATATAACAAAAGAGAGACAAGAAAAGTATACCTGATATAAAGAAAAATTCGAAGCTGCTCTTGAGCTATATAAACGGGAGATGAATAATGATAAGTTTATAAATAGTTTTGATGCTCTGATGATGCCATTTTTAAAAGAAATTAACCTGTGTAAAACAGCATTACAGTCATGTAATCAACAGGCCACTTCAAAATCAAAGGGAAAGCTCACTTTTTGGCTGTGTTAACCCACATATACATGTAGCTTGGCTTTGTAAAGAAGGCACTTTCTAATGAACATTATTTTGGTTTTGTCTTTTTTTTTTTTTGTTTTTTTTTTTTTTTAATGCATTGAATAAAATTAACTACAATTGGCTCTTTCTATAACACATCGATGGCTCTGAAAAAAAAGTTTATCATAAAATTACAATGCTTGCTTAAAATAACTAGTTTATAACAAACTAATATTAAATTTAGAATTTTCGAGTTTGTTATATCCAGAGTCGTTCGTTATATTCAGAGTCAACTGTATGGGAAATTCTTAAGTTACTAAAAAAAAAAGAACCACTCTAAATTCTAATTTAAATAAATATAATAAATTTGAATTGACCAGATAATTTATAAAGATCCAATTGGTCATATCGGGATCTACAACACATAATCGAATTTTTTTTTCACCATGGCTAGGGTATTAGGTTTGCTTGAGATGATGTCATTGCTTGTTTTGTAGGAGGTATGCTAAATTGTCTACTTTTGTTGCTAGCTGGAATTTGAAAAAGCCCAGTACATCTTTTTTTATTGTATGCATCTTTGTAAGTGGCATCTAGGTTAGTACAATGTTGTTGCTGTCTAGTAGGATATTTGTGGTTGCTGCTTATTATGCCTGAAGTTTATGTTTTGTAACTGAGCAAAATTGCTAGCCTCGATAGCCTTAGTTCGCCTTCATGATTGAATGTATTGAATTTTCTTTTTTTGTTTTTGTTTTGTATAGTTAATATGGTTATACCTTTGTTTTGTATCTTGTATAAGTAGTCTTTTTGCCCAGAGTGGGCTTTTTTACTTAGGTTTTCTTCTATTATATTCACTGTTTTTATTTTTTTTGTTTTTTTGCCTCTGCTAATTTTTATGTTTTGAGATCTTTTAGTATTTTATTTATTATCATTATGTTTCTTTATTTTAACTAAGTTTAATTCTAAGTTTTTTAATTTAAATAGCTTTATTATATTTCTTTTCAGATTATGATTCTTTTTTTTAATTAATTGTTTATTTGTCTTTCTTTGTTAAAACATAATATTGCTACTATTTTATTTATATAAATCTTAATTTTTCTTTTTTTTTAGTATTATTAGAAGCATTTACTAAATAACTAGTAACTTTAATTTTGGCAATAAGAGTTAATTTTTATTATCTATAGTACTTTTGTTTATTACTTTTTCTTTTTTTATATTTATTTAAATTTAGTTTGCCTTTATATAATTATTATCAAAAAAAATTTTTGTTATTAACTTTTTAAAAGAACTATTTATATAGAAAATAAACTTTTTATTTAATTTCAATTAATTTTTTTGGTTTTTAAAAATAAAAAAATTTTAAATCTTTATTTAATTATTATTTTTTAATTACTTTTGTATTTAAGTTATTATATATTGCATTTTTAGCTAAAGTTTTATAGTTATCTGATCTATTTTTATCTTTTTTATGCAAACTATTTATTATTTTTAAGTTCAACTTAAATAATAGTTTCACTTTTTTTTTAACAAATTTTAATTAAAAACTTTAAATTTTTTTTTGTTAATTCATTTTTTACAATTTTTTTGTTTTTTTTATATAGTTAAAACTATATTTTTTATATTTTTTAAAAATTTAGCTTATTATAATTTTCTTAAATTTTATTTTTTAATACACTTTAAATACTTTCTTTAGTGTATTCATAAACTATCTTTTTTATTATCAAATTATTAGTTTTTTTTTCTTTTAATAACTTTAATACTATTTATTTTTATTTTCTATTATTTTTTGAGTAACTATTAAGATATATTTTTAGTATTTTTTTTAGTTTTATTTAATAATATATAATTCAGTTTTAACTGTTTATTATTTTTGTTTTCTAATATAGTTTTTTAATTTTTTAAACTAGCTGATTGATTTACTTTTACTTAATTCTTTGCTTAGTAGTTTAAGCTATTGTTATATAATTATTTTATTAGTTATTTTATTAATAAGTTGGTTTATTAAGATTATATTAAAAAGGTGTGGTGACCTAGTGAAGTGGATAGGTTGTCAACTCCCAAGTGGCAAGTCTAAGGTTCAATTCCCACAAATGACGAATTTTGGAAATTATACCTATATTACAGTAACTGTCTCTTGCTGATCAGTTGGGTTTTGGGCATCTGTAATCTTAGGTACACCAAGTCAAGTCCCACCTGACATTGGGAGCTCAGGGCATCTATGCGAAATGTAACATTACATGGTACATGTATATAGAGGAATATAAAACCGATATTGTATAAAGCTTCAGACAAACCCATGATAAGACCATCAGGTGTAGAAGGCTAAGAAACCGAAGAGACAGAAACTCACTTGAAAATCCTGAGTAAAGAGGTAGCACAAACTTTCGATGGTGCCATTGGACTGACAGAAGCCCATGAAACACCTTCATAGAAACTGTTGGATAAACCAGATAACAAAGATGTGTAGAGGAGCATATGACCAACCAGACTACCAGAATCACCAGAGGAAAAGGATACATAAGTATACCATACCGGGCTATCTGGATTGGGAGTCTGGGGAGTCAGTTAGTTCTGAGTTGCGACTAGTAGGTGATGATGAAGAAGAAGTTAGAAAAATAAGTACTAGGGTTTGGATGAACTTTACAAGGATAATAGCAGTTTAAGAGATAACCCTAACTGCAAGTGTTGGCTTTGGTCATGATGTTAAACCAGGTTAGCAGTAAAAGAGAATACAGCTTGCTCTGGTAGATTTACCTCAAGGATAAAAATAGTCTAAGGATTATAGTCTTATGGTTGAATGTGAATAGATCTGGGTCTGTGATCTGGTAAAATTAATACTAGAATTAGATTAGAGGGTTTAAATAGAACATCTAAGCAGGGGTGTTAGGTACGGCAACTGGTAGGAAACCCTTGGGCAGACTCCTTAAATAGGTAATATAGAAAAGTTACACATGTAGCCAGTTGTACACTTGTCTAATAGTTCATTATAGATATGTCTATATAAAATATATACTCGCTATAAGTATTAATAAAAAGCTCGGACCAAAAAGGTCACCTTAATACTGAAAAAAAAAAAAGATTATATTAAATTTTCTTAGTATTAAGACTATTTGAGTTGCAAATTTATTTTTTAATGCCTTTATAATTTTTATTTTTTTACTATTTTCTTTTATGTTTATATTATAAATAAAATATTATTTATATAAATTATCATTATATCTATTATTATAAATTTTGAAACATCTGCTCATTATCCGAAATCTTTTTATTTGTTCAGTAATTTATCTAACTCTGAAAATTACTACATCTGAACTGAAGAGTTAAGTAATTTACCTAGTAACCAAAAAGATTTTAGATAATGAGCAGATGTTCCAAAATTTATAATAATAGCTATAATACAATCTAGAAAAAAACTTACTAATCTCTAATAAGCCAGAATATTATTATTACTTATTATCTATTACTTTAATCTATTACTTTAATTTATTACTGATTATTTGTTATACCAATTCAATTCAATTTATTTAATTGCAATTATATAAAATATATATTAATGTTGATTACATGATTTAACTAACTCTTCTATGCTTTATATGTTCAACAATTCTTTTAATATCATCATTGCTATATTCTAAAAGATGATTTGCTATAAAACATCTGGCTTGATCAATTGCTCTAATGCCAACTTTACTAAATATATTAAATATATTTTGTACCTTATATATTATCTAATGAAGATTGCCTATTGTCCTTTGATGACTTATATAAGATAACATTGTGTTGTATATTTGTGTATAAGCTGCTCTATCCTTTATGCCCTTACTTATTAATTTCTTTACTTGATTTGTGAAAGCTTAAGCATAATTATACCATGTCCTAATTTCTATTGAATTAGACTTTTGATTGCTTTTTAGCTTGTTTTGCAATATTAAATAAATTGACTAAAATTTGATTTGTTGGTTCATAGCCTTCAACTGAGCTATCTTTTGTTCTATTAGGAGTAATTAGAACCTTGACAACTTCTGTTATTTTTGTTAGTACTTTTGACCTATGTGGCCTTTTTAATAATGTCAATGGAGGTTTTAATACATTATTTGCAAACTTATTTTTCTAAATCAAAATTAATTTTTAATATACATTTCATAATATGAATATTATATAATACTATATGATAAATTTTAATAATGCTAACCTGTTCATTAGTTTGTTTATTGACTTGTGCTTACCCACTATATGCTTGCTTACCTTGTGCTTACCTATTATTCACTTGTCCATCTTGTTCTTGCCCATCATTCACTTGCCTATCTTGTGCTTGTCTGCTTTGTGCTTGCCCATCATATGCTTGTTCACTTTGTGCTTGCACATCTTGTGCTTGCCCATTTTGTGCTTGCCTACTTTGTGCTTGCCTGTTCTGTGCTTGCTTACACACTTGTGCTTGTAGTTCATTGACATGTGCTTGTTCATTAATTTGCTCTTGTTCATTATCATCTTATGCTTATAGTTCATTAAATTGCATCTGTTTATCAGCTTGTGCTTGTCATTTATTGGCTTGTGTTTGTAGTTTATTGGCTTGTGCTTGTCATTCATTAGCTTGTGCTTGTAGTTCATTGACTTGTGCTTGAAAAGATAGTATGTTTAATATTTTTTTAAGACAATGTGGAGTTAACATTTCAATATATCGATTTGATGTTTCATAGTCTTTATATTTGCAAGAACAACAATTATATTTCATAATACACTTTCAGTGAAAAAAGTGCCTGCAGTTGAGTAAAATTACTAATTGCAAAAGATTAGAAGAAATTTTACAACTATATATTTTGCAAATATTAGGATCTCTACATTTTACAGAAATTAAATCATCATTATCGAAGTACAATTTACAAGCAAATTTTTTCAGTTTGTTTATAATTAATAGAAAAAATAGTTTTACTATACATTTATCCATTTGCTTTATAAATACATTAAAAAAAAATAGATTTAAGAATTAGTAATCAAATAATATAAACTCATAAGTATAAATCTTATTATGAATTTAATTTTAATAGCATTATTTCTGTTACTATAGAAAAGTATAACATAAGTATGTTTCTTACTATAAGATTAAATTTTGGCTATTGTTATTATTGTTACTATAGAAAAGTATAATGTTATAATGATTTAAAAATAAAATTATAAGTAAGCCATTAGTAGCCATTCAAATTCATAGATTATTCTAAATAATTTTTTTTTTATATGTTATATACTTTTAGTGATGACAAAATTTCAGAATTTAATATATCGCAAATTGACTATATTATTAAAAATGTAACTGTATAATGATAATGTATGTAGTAATCAATCTTAACATTATAATAAAAATCAACTCTTTTCTGCAGATTATCAAAAAAACAAAATTGACAAAAACTAAAAACAATATTACAAGTACTCTTTGATAATATAACTTTTCTTAAAAATATTGGATCTAACATTGTTAGACTTAGTATTATCAGAAATCCAAATCATAAGTGACTAATTTCATTCTGGTTGCTAATGCAAAGTTGGCAACCTGAATAAAGAGTAATTAAATTTTGTTTATTTTTCATCTATGATCTATATAAACTAATCAACTTGGCTAGTTCTTCTTAAAAGTACTAAAAGGCTATAAATTTTATTCATTTAATATGTTTTTTCTTTATTCTAATATAAAAATTACTTCTATTAAAACCAAATTATTTAGAAAACTTCGATTTAGTTACTGGAAAAATTATTTATCTTTTTTTTTCTGACAAAAGTAGGGCATTACACTATCTTAGAAAAATTGTGAAGCATATATGATCAATTAAATTAGTAAACAACAAATCAAACAAGCAGCCATGTTCCAGATATAGAAATATACAACAATCAGCAAAAGAAATCAACAGCAAGTTACATACAAAACTAAATTAGAGAATAGATAGTTAAACAACAAAAATACAAAAATAAATCAAATGAATAAAATAAGCAAATGGAGATAATCAACAAACAAAGCCTAATCTAGCAAGTTCAAGGAACAGGTAACAAACTGCATAGATACTTAAACTGCAGTGAATTAAATTGCATCCTAGAAACATCTATGACTAAAGAACCGAGTAACTTAGAAACTATAGCAAAAAACTTAGCTCTTAGTGATCCTTAAAAAATTACAACTAAAGATCTCTTACTATATAGTCAAATACTCAAAGCCCTGAGATATGCATCTGAAGAAACTAAAACAGTATCAAAAAAAACTATTGAGAAGTGGGCCAGTAAAATTAAGATAGCAAGTCAAAATCTAGGTTCAGTTGATTACATATTAAGTTTAAGCAAAGAGGAAACAAAAAAGAGAAAGAACAAGATGGAGGGGATTGAAGAAATTAATAAAAATAAAGAAAATTATTCCAGTACAATATTAAAGAAAAGACAACAAACAGAAGATACAATAATGGCAGATATTAAAGTAAACAAGAGTACGAGCAAATAGAAATGTCAGACACAAGAAAATACCAAGTAGCAACACAACAAACAGAACTAACAGATAAAAACAAGAAGCTACTAGTAACTAGAAACAACCATATAGAAGTGCCAGATAGAGAAGAGCACAAGAGGAGCTTAGAAACCCCAAAATAAATTTTAACCCAAAGTGTTAAAGAGACAATGAAGCAAAAAGAGTTAAAAATTAAACCAGCAGTAACTCGGTTAAAAGACAGCCTTTGGTCACCAGAAAACAGAACTTGTGACAAGAATTTCATTTTTAAAGCAAAAATTCTATCCTTCAAGGTTCCAGAAGAAACTAAAGAATATTAAGTCAACTTTATGAAGTAGGTTCTTAGAGGAAATGAACATATCAAAACAATCGAAGAGAAATTTCAAAATGGTAATAGCTGGGTGGTTGTCAATTTTGACTGTAAATATAGCAGAAGGATATTAAGTGAGTACATTAAAGAAAAAGAAGAAGACTGGTACAATCTTATTTCAAAAGAGGTTAAAATTGTAGAGAGGAAACTAAATATACATTATAAAGAAACTAAAGAAGCAATAAAACCAAAATACAAAGAAAGATTTTGAGCAGCCTTAAGTTTACAAAAAGAAGAATTCAACTTACATCTTAAGGAATAGGTAAAAAAACCTAGCACAAGCAAAAAGGAAAAAGAAAAGATGAAAATTACAAGATATCTGACAATTTGGGACTTGTTAGTAAATGTCAAGTATAAAGAAATAGAGTATATGTGCAGAAGCCTTGGCAATATACATATAGTAAAAGTTAAAAGATTAAAATTTAAGACATTGGCAGTAATCAAGGTTACAAGCTATAATGATAAATACACTCCATGGTTATTACCATTAGATAATAACAAGTTAGTCTGAGTAATGCAAAAGGAAGAAAATTATGAACAAAGAAATAGACAAAGTCTATATACAGCCAAATTACTAGAGCTTCCTAAAGAAGCTTCAGAGGTGTTGCTTCTGTGAAGTTTAAAAAGTAAAGGTGCAAAATCAGCATATATTTCTACAAACAGGAACAGTAACTCCAGAAGATTTGCAATAATTACATTTGCAAGTCAAAAAGAATTAAAAGCAGTGCAGTCTAAACTGATAAAGTACAACAACCATACAGTTTTTTGGAAAGACTATAGGGTTAAAAGAAAAATAAGAGAGAAAATAAGAACAACTACAGAAATTATGATAATGGAAAAAAAAAAACAATATGCAAAAAAGAGAATACAAAGATGAAGAAAGAAGAAAAAGAATAAGAAATCAAAAAGAGAAAAATAAAAGTGTACAAATAGGTGCTATAAAAACATCTACAAAAAGATTGTTTTAAAAATACTCAGCAGACTTGACAAATTAGAAGTACAGAAGAAGGATAATAGCATAGTAGCAAGATGGAAAGTGGCAAACTGCTCCTAATAGTTGCTAAAGTTAACTTAAAGTTAACAGATATAGAGATGTGCTCCTCTTCACAAGTTCAAGTAGTCGAAACAGAAATAGTACAAGAAAACACTTCATATCTAAAAGAAAACTCTAGAAAAGATGAAGTTAAGCTACTAAATATAGATAACAATAAAGAAAAAGGAAAACAAATAGATAAAGATAATTCTCAGCAAGAGACTAGAAATACATAACATAGAATTTATACAGGAAGAATTTACAAAAATAAAAAAATAAAGTTTAAACTAGCAACACACAACATTAATGGTCTTAAAGCAAATAACCAAAAAATAAAAGCATTATATGAATGGATGTTAGATAATGAACTTAATATTGTAGACCTCTCAGAAACAAATATTTTGGCTAAAAAGGGATTCTTCTTAACAAGAAATTTAGAAGAATATAAAAGTTTTTGGTCAAACACATGTTTAGACAAAAAGAAAGGTTTAGGTATAGGTTTACTAATTAGCAATAAATAGGAAAACCATTTGGAACAGATAAACAGAGTAAATGAATATATAGTCTCAGCTAGTTTCATGTTTAAACAGCTGAAAATTATAGTTATAATGACTTACTTGCCACTAAATAACAAAGAAAAATGAAGACAAATTCAAAAAACAATTATAGGCAAGTATATTAAGAGACTTGAAAGAACACAAATAGTGATTATGGGTGATTTTAACAGTATAGTAAATGTGAACTTAGATAGACTGACAAAATTAAAAAAAAACTAACCAAAACCAAATCTCTTTTTGAGTTGGCTAGAAAGACAAGAATTTAAAGATGTATTCAGATTAATTAATCCAGAATCAAAAGAAGTCTCATAGTCAAGTCGAGGTTCAGGTTCAAGAATTAATTATATTTGGGTTACAGAAGAACTAGCAAATAGTTTTTATGAAGCAATAATCTAGCTAATGGATATATGTACAAACAGTGATCATAATGCAGTAGTAGCAAAAATAGAGCTAGATTACTTAATTACATCATATAGTGCAGCAAATATTGGAAAAGAAAACATTAAAAGAACAGTATAGGCTGTATTATTACTTCTGATATATCATATTTTATAAAATAAATTAAAAAGCTTATTAATAATATTAAATCTAATGATTGTTATTTTAAATTATACTTTT
>CAJVQA010008529.1:0-12876 GCA_910591915.1 Cetraspora pellucida
GCAGGTTCCAGGTATGGCAGCTAGTGTAGAACCTTTGGGCAGACTACTTAAATTAGACAATGACTAAAGTTGTACGAATGGCTAGTTGTATACTCTTTCCATAGTTGCCCTCTGTGGTTGTAATACAACTATTAGCTGAATATACTATCAATAAAATTTTGGGTTGCAAGTACTCACCTTAATATTTAAAAAAACAAAAAAAAAATAGAAAGAAAATACTGAAAGGACCAAATCATGCAAAACTCTCAGGCAACTCAACAGAATAGCCAATACATATTCTTAACATGATAATAGAAAAAGCAAAAAAGTAGAATAAAAAAGTATAGATACTTTTACAAGATATAAAAAAAGCATTTGATTCAGTTCTACTAGAGAGTTTGGAACTAGTATTGTAAAAAGTCAAAATATCTAAAAGAATAATAAAATATATTTTGAACTTATTTGATAAGAGACAATTAAGAATTATCACAGCCTATAGCCTGACAGAAGAAATAATAACAAGAGATAGTATAAATCAAAGTAAAGTAATATCTTCATTAATATGGCAACTTTTTTACAATCTACTATTAGAGAAAATACAAGAAAATGAAGATTTAGACTATATGGTAGAGCAACAAATTAAAAAAGGTATGCAATGTAGCAACATCACAAGATACTGACTGTTAAGCAGCAATTGCATATATAAATAATACAATGTGAATTGCAAATAGTAAAGAACAACTAATAGATACATTAAAGATAGCAAAAGAAATTTTTAAGATGAATGATATAAAATAAATAGATTCAAATTAAAGCTGTTGATAATGAATACAAAAGTAAAAAAAAAAGAAAGTGAAATAATTTTTGGAAAAAAGCAAAATAATAGAAAAAATAAAAAACAAAATAGTCTGCTCACTGAAAATATAGCTAAATAACAGAATAAGTAAAATACTAGTAAAGAAGAAAGCTAAAGAAATAATTAGCCAAACAATAAGAGATCTTAGATACAAAAAAATGACAATAAGCCAGATTGCATATATAAACAATATGGTAATAATACTAAAATTAAGTTATATGCTACAACTAACAAAAATGTCAGAAAGAAGTATAAATGAAATACACCAACTGATAATAAGTTTGGCAAAGCAAAAAAGCAACCTGCAAAGAACATTAAAAACTGCATAATAAAATACAAGGATCTTATAAGTTGCAGAACATTATGACAAAAATTAGTAATTAAACAAATAAGTGGCCTACTAGCAAGACTAAACAGACAAGATAGTCTTGGACAGTTAACAAAATTAAAGATAACACAAGGTTGCCAAAGAACAGGTTTTACAAAAGATATATAAAAAATAGATGAGGTACCAGAAAATATAAAAGATTAAAAAAATAACTTAGCTTGTTTAATATTGCTAAAAGCAAGAAGGCTTAATATAAATATAAAAACAGAAGATAATTTATAGACAATGCTAGAATATGGAACCAAAGTAAAAGAGCTTATAGATATATAATTATTAAAAAGAAATGAGATTAGAATAAACAAAGCAGGCTTAATATACCTAAATTAGCTGCTCAATACAAGAAAAAAGAGATTAATTACATGGCAACAGCTAAAATATTACCAAGACCTATTATATAAAAGAAAAAAAGCAGAATAGTTTAAAACAATTGAACTAGAAGTGCTCAACAGACCAGAAAGCAAAGAAGTTAAAGAAATTTTTAGAACAAATAGATGAAATATCCAAGTAATGCAAATAAGATAAGAATATGTTTTAGAAGATAAAAGAAGAAAAGAATAGATAACATATAGTGTACAGAATCATTAACAGTTAGAAAAAATAGTTAAAAAGAAAAAGAAAAAAATACTAATAGAATATTGACAAATGCAAAGCAAAAAGAATGAAGTAGCTATTGAAATTAACAGATATAAGAGTTGTACAAAAAATGATGAATATTTAGAAGATAGTTGTTAGCAATATATAAGAATAAACAACAAAATAAGTGTGATCTCAGATACATTGATAAAAAAAAGTAGCAACAAAATCAAAATATCAATGGACCAAATAATAGAAGCTACAAAAATAAATAAATCAAAAATTGGAGAACAAAAGCTTGAAGAACTAAAAACAATAGAAGAGCTAAAAGTAGAAATAATCAGACAACAAAATTTAAAAAAGAACATTAATCAAGAAATGATAGAAGTCCTGTGAAGAAATATAATAAGAAACAAAAACAAGTATATAATATATACAGATAGAACAGCAAATATAAAAACTAAAAAAGATTTAAGAAATAAAAGTAGTATGGGTATAGAATAGGTGCAAATTGATAAAACACAAGAATGGCCAGAAGAGAAGTTAGCAGTAGAACTAGAAGGATAACAAACATTTACAATAGCAGAATTAGTAGTGATATGGATAGCAATCCTAAAAGTATCAAAAGAAAAACAAATAAAATATATACAGATAGTAATGCTGCAATAAGAAACATTAGCAAAGGTTTAGAATAAGTAGACAAAAACATAATTCTCAAGAAAAAAAATGCAATATGGATAATAAAAATTAAAGATCTTATTATGACAAAAAACATTCAAATAAAGTTTTTAAGATCAAAAGTCATAGTAAAAATAGATAAAATCAAAAATATAACAAAAAAATCAGCCACAACTCTTCCTAATGATTATTCGAACACAAAATCGATAGAAAAAAGAAATTAACTTTCTGCACAAATAGCAATAGGAAACATCTCAAACAACACTAAAGAAAAGTAATAGCAATAAAGAAAGCATCAAATAAGTATAAAAGCAAAAAGCTCTGCAAGTGTTAGCAAAATAGTTATAGAAAAAAACTAATTTTTTTTTATAGAAATTTTAGCAAAAAGTGAGAATTTTGGGAGATCGCTAGTGACCCTATATGTAGATCTGTTTGGATTACACAAACAATATATACAGCCTAGGCAAATCAAACATATATGTGATATTAGAATAGAATAGCATAAACAAGCCACTTGTAAATAAACAAACAAGATATGACAAGAACATATGATAGAATATTCTAGAAGAATAGAGTTGTAAAAATAAATAAAAATCTTTCTGAAGAGTACAGAGAAAGTCTACAAGCACTTTTTATAAAAAGAGCATACTGAGCCATGAATAGTGTATATAACAAATTTTTTTTAATAAGGTGAGCAGAACATATACAGTACTAGACAGAAAAGATAAAATTGTCACAATGCTTACAAATTAAGACCTAAATGAGGTGACTTTTTTATGACTAACAAGAGAAATAGTAGAAAAAGCTGAAAAAAAACAGCCAGATAAAAAACTAAACATAAGTATAGAAAACTGAGACTTGGCAATAGAAGCAGAAAGAAAGCAAATACAGTATAACCAAAACAAAGAAAGCAAATAATAACAAAAGAAAATAAAAAAGAGAGCATTAAAGAAAAACAAAAAAGAAAAAGAAACATAGAAGAAAGAACTAAAAATATAGAGAAACAAGAAAAAGCAAATATATTACAAAGAGAAGAACAGATATAGGTAAGTAAAGAAATAAGTAACAAACTACTAGTTGAACTTCTCTTTCAGAAACAAGAAACCAAAAAACAAAAAGATATAAGTGAACAAGAAGATATAGAAATAAATGACAAGCAATCAAGACAAAACATGCTAGAAGAGGAATGAGAAGGATAAAAAAGAAGGAAACAAGAGACAGAAAAAGAAATTAATATAGTAGAAATAGCATTAGAACAAAGTATATGGGTATCAAGCAGAAGAGACTGTAATTAAAACAATAGCTTAATTGTCAATATACCAGCATATGATGTTCTAAAAAAAACAAAAGAAAAGCATATAAAGTTTATTAGATGGTCTCTAAAGAATAATACATATATAAAAGACATCAAAGAAGTATTCAAGAGAGGAAACCTTTAGATAGAAGTAGTCTTTAACTGTAACTATGGCAAAGATGAAGTTATACAAAGAATTAGCAAGAAAGAAAGTGACTAGTACAAGATGATACCTAAAAACAAAGGAAAGGAAAAGAACAAAAAAAGAAAAACAAAATGACTATGAAAGAAAACAACAGAATAAAAAGAAATATATACCAAGTTCTAAAAAAGAGAAAACTAAAGAAGGTGAAAACAGAAAAAGACCAAACAATGATGAATATGAGGAAGAGAAAAAATATATCAACAACATAACTTATCTAATGATCTGGAACTTATTAGCTAATACAAACAAAAGTGAAGTAGAGTATATCTGCAAAAGAATCAAAAATATGCAAATAGTATGCATTAAGAGGTTTAAGTACAAGGCTTTAGCAGTAATATAAATACAAAGCATTGAAGAAGAAGACATTCTATGGTTGCTACTGGCAGATAATAACAAGTTGATAAGAATAACAAGAGGAAGAAAAGATCATGAAGCAAGAAAAGGACAAAGAAAACATATAGTAAAACTGACAAAATTACCTAAAAATGCTTCAGAAGTCTTATTACTATGATGTCTGAGAAGTAAAGAGGCAAAATCAGTATACATTTCACCAAACTGAAATGGAAACCAAAAGAGAACAGCATTGATTATGTTTGTAACTGAGAAAAACATAAAGGCAGCTTAATCAAAACCAATCATGTACAACAATTTTTGAGTATACTGGGTTAATAAAAGAAAAAGAGAGCCAAAAGAAAGAGAAAGTTTCAAAGATAAAAGAGTAAGAAGCTGAGATAGACTAAGTCAAATCTTTGATGCAGAAGAAGATAAAAGCAGAGGAAGAAACAAATGAAACAAAATATATATACATAGGAGAGATGAGTGAAAAGACCTAAAATCGAAAGCTTAAACAATAGAAAAAGGAAGTAATAGCTTAGGACATAATACTAAAAACCAAAGAAGATATAGAAGTATAAATAATAAGAAAAAAGAAAGCTTGGAGGAAAAAAAAAATAAGAACAAAATGTAATAGCAAGAAAAAAACACACATATAGAAGATATACTAGGCTGAATCTTAGAAAGACTAAAAAAATTAGAGAAAGTTGATAACTTGATAGGGGAAGGCATAGTGAAATGCTTCTAAAGGCACCTTAGTTGAACTTATAGATATAGATGAGGAGATAGGAGAGTTTCTAAAAGATAAAAGAAAAATTTTTAAAAATAGAAAAGAAAAAACACATTCTCATCTAAAAGAAGGAGAAAATAGAAAGAGAAAAAAAAAAAAAAAAAAAAAACAGAAAGAATAGTATAAGAACAATTAAAAAAAGGATGGAAGGAAGGAAAAAAGAAAATCAAGATAGCATGTTACAATGTTAATAGACTTAAAACCAAAGGATGAAAACTTGATAGTCTACTGGGCTGGACAGAAGAAGAAGAAATCACAATACTAGGTATCACAAAAACAAATTTTACAAAAAAATTCTTAAATTTAAAACTTTTTTTAATGATTTCTCATACCAACTTTTTCTAAAAAGCCTGACCTATAAAAACTATATAGTTATTATATTTAAATATAACAAAACTCTACTTTGAGGCAACTAGGAGACTATTCACTATATGCTAGTTGTAACTGAAAAGAAATGAAAAAAACTTGAACTCTTGTAAGTAAAGCCCTGGTATAAAACACAAGTACTACCAAGTAAAAAAGTAGTAGATAAGCTCTGAAGCTTTGTTAAGTACTATAAAGGCTTAGGCCTAAATAGTTACTTGGTTTAATATAATATTCTATATAGCATAACTCTTACAACTTTTTCTCAAGTTAGTTTTCTTTTCTGCTCTTACTACTGAATTTTTCTCTTGAAATTTTTACCAAAAAGTAGGAAATCTGGCATACCCTTTTTAAAGGAGCGACACTATTTATCTTTCCAAATCGATAATGTTAGTCATGAGAAAATTACAATATGAGTATTGGACCTATGATAGATGACATATGTCAAACTCAAGAGGAAAATAAAAACTTCAACTATTTTCTCTACATGACAAATGAAATATATTATAATACAAAAATAAAGTAAATATAGAGTATTCTTTATTTAGTATTATATAGAATTTTTTAAAGCTATGTATAGGCAAAAATAGTACCTTCATACTTCTTTTTGTTTTTTTTCTTTGTTCTTTTTTTTTTTATCTTTTCCTTTTTTCTTTTGGTTTATATTTAGGTTTTGTAGTTAGTTTCCCTCTTTTTTACTTTCTTTTTAGTTTTTTCTTTCTTATATTATGTTGTTCTTTAGGCAAGAATTATAGAATCCTTTTGTTTGATAATTAAAAGAGAAGAAAAAATGAATTGAAGATGAAGCTAGGAAGACAATTTTAAGGCTTATTATGAAAGAGAGAAGACCTTTTTATTATGAACTTTAAGTAGTTAGACAAGCAGTTTACTTCTATTTAAAGTAATGCGGCAGGTTGCACTTAGATGCCATTAGAGTGGCTGGATGATGCTAAACTTAGTTATTAGGTACATCTATGTAATTGCAATAGTAATTTTATGAATCTTAATAAAGTACTAGCATGACTGCCTAAAGAGTGAAAAAAAAAAAAAAATCTTAATGCAGACAGTAAATAGAAAATATGTAGGATTTTGGTCAAGTATAGCAAAAGACAAAATAAAAAGATCAGGTATAGGCATTATGATTAATAAACAATAGGAGAAACATGTAAGTGCAGTCAAAAAAATAAATAAATATATGATAGAGCTTATACTATACTTTAAGCAATTGGAGTTAGTAGTTTTGGGAGTTTATATACCACCAAATGACAAAACAATAAGAAAAAGCATTCAACAAAAAATAGTAGAAATAGTTACCAAAAAGAAAAAACATATACAAATAGTTATTTTGAATGACTTTAACTATACAACAAATAATATATTGGACAGATAATACCTACAAGCAGCAAATTTCAAAAGATTGTCAATTTTTAATTAGATGAAAAAACAGAACTTTAGTGATAGTTATAGAAATATGCATCTACTAAGGCAAGAATTTATATAGTCAAATGAAAAAGCAGCAATAAGAATTAACTACATATAGATATCAGAAGAACTGGCTTCAGGTCTACAGTAGACAGAAATTGAGGATGCAGAAGAAATTACTAAAAGTGACCACAAAATAGTAAAAGCAAAAATATGGATTAAACATATAACAACAAGAAATAGTAAAGCCAAAATCAAAAGAAAAAGACAATCAAAAACAGTATATCTATATAATTAAGCAAAAGAAGAAAACTAGAAAAAGTACACACAAAAGTTGCAGAAATAGTTAGAAGTCAAGAAGGTACTAAAGAACATCCAAAGGAGAGAAACGAACAATATAAACAGCATATAGAATATACTAGAAGAAGCAATTATTACAGCAGCAAGCAAGCATCTGTCTAAAAAAAAGATATATAATATGCTAACAAATAGAAAAAACAATCAAAAGAAGTGATACCAAGAAAAGAACATTGTAGAGCTGCAAAGATTAATTAAATATGCAAAAACAAAAGAAGATTAAAAAGTAACAAAAGAGGAAAGAACTGAAATAAATGAAAAATTACGAATAATAGGAGAAAAAGAAAGTGCAAAATTGCTGAAATTATATAGGCAATAGTCAAAAGCCTGGATAGAAGACATAAGAGGTTGACAGAAACTGTTACAAGAGAAAAAGAGAAAAAAATGAAAACAAGATTAAAGAAGACAAATAGAAAAAAACATAGATAAAAGATGTGAAATGATTAAATCAGATCAAAGGAAAATGATAGCTAGTCTGTTAAACAAACTATACAAAAAGATAACACTTGACAGATTCATTGAACAAGAAAAAGAAGAACTGACAAACTTAATAGTAGAACCAGAATTAGTTAAAATTGGTATGGCAGAACATTACAAGAAACAATTCAGAATGAGAGATGCAAAACTAGAAGAAATGTCAGAAAGGTAAAAAGAAGTGTATAAGCCACAAGAACACATCCAAAAGAAATGATATATGGAATTAAAGAAAAGCATCAAAAAAAAGAATAGAAAAAAGTATTGAGAGAACTTAAAATAGAAACAGCTCTAGGCATATCAGGTATAAACTATATACTAATTAAATAAGCAAAAAAGAAAATGCAAGAAGTTATTAGAGTCTTTGCTGATCTTTGTTTAGAAGTAGAAGAAATACCAACCAAATGAAAAATTGCACAAGTTTATCTAATACCAAAAGACATAAAATGGAGATATAGCTTAAACAATATTCATCTAATAGCTTTGATCAAAACATTTAGAAAAGTAGTAACAAAGATGATAACAAAAAGGCTTGCCAAGATGTTTATAAAAAGAGAAGTGCTCAAAGGACCAAACTATGCAGGTCTATCAGAAAATTCAACAGAGCAGCTAGTGCATATTCTTAATATGATAATAGAAGAGGCAAAAGAGAAAAACAAAAAAGTATAAATACTTCTACAAGATATGAAGAAGGCATTTGACTTAGTTTTATTCAAAAGTCTTGAAATAGTATTGCAATGAGTCAAGATTCCTAGAAGAATGATAAAATATATCTTAAATCTTTTTTACAAAAGACAACTAAGAATAATTACAGCCTATGGCTTAATGAAAGAAGTAATAGCAAAAGACAGAATAGATCAAAGAAAAGTAATATTACTACTAATATAATACCTCTTCTATGATCTATTATTAGAAAGAATACAAGAAGATAAAAGTTTAGAATATACAGTTGAACAACAAATTAAAGAAGAAATGCAAAGCAATAATATCACAAGATTTCACCAAGCAGCAATTGCATATGCAGATGATACAACATGGATTGCAAGCAGCAAAGGCCAGCTATTAAAGATCCTAAAAATAGCTGAGAAGTTTTTCAAAATAAATGATATAGAGATTAATGGGTCAAAATCAAAACTGTTAGTAATAAACACAAAGGTTAGAAGAAAAGAAAGAGAAGTAACTTTTGGCAAAAGCAGTATAAGAGAAGAACTAAAAAACAAAATCATGCAGTTGCTAGGAATATGGTTAAACAACAAAATGTGAAAAGTATTAGTTAAAAGAAAAGCTAAAGGAATAGTTAGTCAGACAATAAAAGACCTTAAATACAAAAAGATAATAACAAACCAGATTACTTATATAAACAATATAGTAATAATCCCAAAACTAAGCTACATGCTCCAATTAACTAAAATTTTAAAAAAGAGAATACATAAAATATATTAACCAATAATATGTCTAGCAAAACAAAAAAACAATTTACAAAGAATATTAGAAAATTGTATAATAGAACATAAAGATCTTGATGGGTGTAGAACATTACAACAAGAGTTAGTAATAAAGCAAATGAGCAGTCTACTGTCAAAATTAAACAAACAAAATAGCTTAGGTTAGCTAATGAAGCTAAGAATAACACAAGGTTGTCAAAGAACAGGTTTGACAGAAGATATCTAGAAGTTAGAAGAAATATCAGTTAACAAAGTGTGTTAGAAAAACAACTTAGCATATCTAATAGTAATAAAAGCAAGAGAGCTAGGAATAAGCATAAGGGCTAAAAATAACTTATAAAGAATATTTGGATATGATACCAAAATATGAGAACTGTTAAAACATGTTTGTAAAAAAGAAGTAGAATGGAGATAAATAAAGGAGGTTTAATCTATCTAAACCAACTGCTTGACATAAAAGGTGAGAAGCTAATCACTTGGCAACAATTTAAAAACTTTGATAAATGTTTAAATAAAGAAAAAAAACAGAATGGTTTAAAGAAGTAGAGTCCAAAATGCTTGAAGAGCCAACAAATAAAAAAATCAAAGAACACTTTAAAACAAACAGACATAATACTTAAGTAATGAAAACAAAATAGAAGGCCATGTCAAAAGACAAAAGAAAAAAAGAGTAGATAATATATAGTGCATAAGATGATAGACAGTTAGAAAAGATAATAAAGAAGAAAAAAAAAAAGGTCCTACTAAAACATTAGCAAATACAAGATAAGAAGAGTAATATAATAACAGAAATTAGCAAATGTGATAGATGCACAGAGGAAGAAGAACAGAAGGATGGCAGCTGCTAGCAATAGATAAGAATAAATAACAAAATTAGAGCAATCTCTAATACATTAATAGAAAAAAGAGATAACAAGATCAAGATAGAGATAAACTAGTTGATAAGAAAGGTAGAAACAAAAAAGCTAAAAGATAATGAGCAAAAACTTGAAGGGCTGATAATAATAGAAGAGCTAAAAATAGAGATAATCAAATGACAGAAACTAAATAAAAATGTTAACCAAGAAATCCTGAAGATGCTAAGAAGAAACTTATCAAAAAACAAAAACAAATATATTATATATACAGATGATGTTGCAAGTGTAAAAAACAAAGAAAAAATACAAGGCAGAAACATGGACATAGAATGGATCCAAACAAATGCAACACAAGAGGCAATTTTAAAATACTGAGAGAAAGACAAGTAGAAATATATACAGACAGTAATGCTGCAATAAGAAACATTAGTAGAAGTTTAAAGCAAATAAATAGAATAAAAATCCTTAAGAAGAAAAATGCAATATAGATAATGAAAATTATAGATCTTATTAATACAAAGAGTATACAGATAGAGTTAGTAAAAGTTAAAAGTCATAGCAAAAACAAGTGAAATGACAAAGCTAATAGCCTTGCAAAAAAGAGAACAATAAGTGAAAAAGTAATACAAATAGAAAAAGTCAGTTGTAAAAAGATAAAGTACTGTCTAGAGTAGAAAAACAGATAAACTGACATATTAGCAAGATTGTTATGCAAATTGGTAACAAATACAAGATTAGGAGCAGAATGAAGAGAAACAAATGCAATCAGAAAATTCGAATCCAAAACAGAAATTATGATTCATGACTAGACACAATTTTGAAAAAGACTAAAAATGATCAAAGGAATGTATTGCACAATAAGAAGAATTAGTACAAGAAGATATGCATTTATAAAGTATATGATAGATAAACTTCTGACCTTAGAAGAACACAACAGAAGAAGACCAGATGTATACACAACAACAGAGTGCCAAGTATATCAAGATAAAGTTAAAGAAACACAGTCATATCTAGTATTATACAAAAGACAACAGAGCCTCTGGAAATGAATCCAAAAAGTAACTATCACAACAGCCTGAAAAGAGTTAAAAAAAGAAGATAAAACATACATTCCATTATATATACTTTATACAGCACTCTTTAGAAAAAGTGAAACAGAAGAAATATAAATAAAAGAAGCTTTAATCAAAGATTTAATTCCAAAAAAAACACAAAACAGACTAACACAACTCCTAAATACAAAGGCAAGACATCAGTTTATAGAAACAGTAGCAAAGACAGCATGAAACACATTCTATGAACAAGTTTGGAGAATACAATGTGAAAAGGTCAATGAATAGGAGAACAAAGAAGGCATAACAACCAAAATAAAGAAAAAGGAAGTAAAGAAGAAGAATCCAAAGAAGAAAAGAAAAAAGCAAATTAGCAAAAGATTGAAGAAAAAAAAAAACAAACAAAAAAGAAAAAAAATAAAATTAATGAAAAAACTAAAAAAAACAATGTTGGAGCTTGTTATAAAAGTGAGAAGACCCTTTTACTATGGACTTTAAGTAGTTAGACAAGTAGTCTACTTCTGTTTGAAGTAGTGCAGCAGATTGCACTTAGGTACCTATAGATGGCCAGATAATGTTAAACTTAGTTGTTAGATAAATCTATGTAATTTTAAAAGTAATTTCAAGAGTCTTAATAAAGTACTAGCATGACTGCTTAAGGAAAAAAAAAAAAATAGATGAAATAATAAAATAAATAGTTTAGTGAAAAAAGGTGCAACAAGTAAAGAGATAATACAAGCCAAAGAAGTTAGTTATAAAGAGATAGAATACTGCTTAAAATAAAAAAACAAATATATTGACATACTAGTAAGATTGCTTTGCAAATTAATAACAAATATAAAATTAGAAACAGAATAAAAAGAAATAAAAGCAATTAAAGAATTAGAACTAAAAACAGAAGTTATAGTTTATAATTGAATATATTTTTGAAAAAGACTAAAGACAATTAAAGAAGTACACTGCATAACAAGAAAAAGTAATAACAGAAAAAGTACATTTATAAAGTATGTAATAGAAAAGCTTTTAATACTAAAAGAGCTTAACAAAAGAAAACCAGATATATACACAACAACAAAGTGCCAAATATGCTAAGACAAAACAAAAGAAACAATTACATTTGGCAGCATGTAAAGGACAAAGAAATTTTTGGAAAAGAATCCAAAAGTGACAATTGCAACAGCCTGAAAGGAGCTGAAAAAAAAAGAAAAAGTTCAAGTTCCTTTATATGTATTATATACAGTACTTTTTGAAAAAACAGAAATAGAGGAAGTTAAAATAAGAAAGGCACTAATCAAAGGTCTTATTCTAAAAAAAATACAAAACAGATTGAGGCAGCTTCTAAGTACAAAATCAAGACAGCAGTTTATGAGCATAATAGCAAGAATAGCCTAAAACACATTTTAGAAACAAGTATAGAGAATTTGTTGTAAGAAAATTAATGAATAAAAGAAAATGAAGAAATAACAGATAGGATAAAATGAAGAAGAAAAAAAAAAAAAAAGCATCAAGAAAAAAAAGAAAACCAAATTAGTAAATAATAGAAGAAAAAAAAGAAAAAGCAAAAAAAAAGAAAAACAAATCAGAAATGAAACACAGAAGACAATTTTAGAGCTTGTTATAAAAGAAAGAAGACTCTTTTATTATAAACTTTAAGTAGTCAAACAAGTAGTTTACTTTTGCTTAAAGTAATACAACAGGTTGCATCTAGGTACCATTAGGGTAGGCAGATAATGCTAGACTTAGTTGTTAAGGATATTTATATAATTGCAAATATAATTTCAAAATCTTAATAAAGTACTAGCATGACTGC
>CAJVQA010008530.1:0-12875 GCA_910591915.1 Cetraspora pellucida
GAAGTATTTGCATAAGTTGTTTGGTACTTTGCAGGAAATAAAGAAGTTGGGTATGTAACTGTTGATGTGTATCCTTTAAATTTTTTATGTATGTGGTTGATGAGAGGGTTATAGTAGATTTGCCATAGCAAAGAAGTTATGGTTTCTTCTTGATCAATGCCATCTTCTACTGAGTATAATAATGTTAATTCAAAATTTATAATTACTTGATTGGAGTATAGTTTAAGCAAATTAGTTATTGTACAGATTATGAATTGTAGGAGTTTGATGCAATGCAATAATTTTTCTAGAAAGTTGATATTAACTAAATCATATGCTTTGCTCATGTCTTATAAAAGTAGTCATATTGATTTTTTATTGCTATTGGCATCTTCAATGAAGTTGTTTAGAATATGTAGAGGTGTATTGGTGCTATTACTAGGCAGTATGATGTAATTGTAAGAGCTGAGAATTGAATGTGAAGATAGAATACTAGAAAGTTGGTTGGTTAAGATTTTTGTATATAATTTTTTGGTATGTTTAATAAAACTAATAAGTCAAGTGTTGTTAAGATTATCATTGAAGTTGGGCTTTTTTGAAATAAGATATATTTTGCTGCTTTTTCACTGTTTAGGTATCATGTTAGTATTGAGACATTTGTTAAATAGTTGGATAATAGCTTGTAACATTGATAAACCACAATGTTTAAGCATTTCATAGCTTATATCTAGTAGGCTACAGGCTTTGTTATTTGGAAGTTGTTGCATTGTTTGCATTATTTCTTTTGTAAAAATAGGTTTGAATAGGGAAGCATACCAGTTGCAATTGATAGACTATTTGGGTTGATATTCTTTTGTCTAATATTGATTAAATATTGTAATATTAATAGGCTGGTGTTGGGTTCAGTATTGAAAATGTTGTTGAACATGTTGAAGTATTTCTGTAAAATCAGTTATAATACTATTATCAGTTTTAATATTGTAAAAATGTACTAGATCTGTATGTTTATTAAGAATACTATTTATCATTTTGGTAGGTTGTGTTATTAGTCGTTCACATTTGTTATTAATAGCTATATTGATATGCTGCTTAAAATTTTGAGTATTTTCTATACTATATACATAAAAAAGAGCTTTTCATACTTGCTTAACATTATCAATCCATTGTGGTAAAAGTAAAGAGTTTTTAGATAGATTTGGAATATTAAAGTTGTATTTGTAATTGATAGTATTGATATCAATTATGGTTTGTATAGAAATAGTAAAGTTATGTTTAAATGAATTTTTAACTCTATAAATAATGTTTTCAATAAGTTTAAGGTTTTTGTATAGAGCTGTTGCTTTAGAACTAAAGGTATAAAAGGAATATTTAATTGTTTGTTTTTTGTTAGATATATATTGTAGAGCTGCATTGATGATACAAGTATATATTTTGTGCCAGAGTTTTTCTAATAACATTGTATTATCTATTTCTGCAGAAATTTTATGTTGATGCATATTAAAGTTAATTTGGTTTAAAAAATCTTCATAATATTCATTAGTCATTGCTTTGTAATTAAAAGTTCTACATTTGTATTTGTTTTTCTTTCTAGGTTTGTTTATTGCAAAAGGAAATGTCCATTGTGCTATGAGCATTTAATGATCACTGTTAATGATCTGTGATGAGTCATCAATATAAAATCTGTTAAGAAATAGGATTGTGTAATTAATATATTTTTTAATAATATAAATATAAAATATATATTAAGAAGTTTATTTTATATATATAAACATAAATAAAATTTTTAAATTCTAAAAAAATTTTATTATTACTACCTTTTTTTTTAAAAAAATATTAATTTATTATATAAAATTACTAATTATTTATATAATAAACTAATTTAAATAAATAATTTTCTTTTTATTATAATATTTTTTTTATATAATAATTATAGTTGAAATTTTGCAAGTTTATACACTAAGGTACTTGCATAGTAGCACAAAAAAATACTCAATTATAATTAGTTAATTTAGAAATATATCAAAAATTTTAATTTTTTAATTTTTTTTTTAAAAAAATAATCAACTTTGAGATTTTTTAAACAATATATAATTAAAAATTAAATTTTTTTTTTGTTAAAGACCATATTTGTAGTGATACTTTATTAACTTTATATTGGGTTAGCTATTACAATTATTTTTACAAAAATGAGAGTACAGCTAGTCACGTATGCAACTTTTGGTTGCCTATTTAAGTAGCCTGCCCTAAGGTTCTATACTAGATGCTATACCTATAACCTACTAGGAGATTATCTATTTAAACCCTTTGATCATTCATCCTGTCATATTGGAATCTCCAACTTACCTTCTGTATATACTGTACCTAACCAGTATACCATCTGAGCAGTATGGTTACCTATCCTTTTTGTACTAGTTCCTAGGCTGTTACACATTTCAGAGTACATCACTTGCCAATAATGCACAGGAGGCCCCCTATTGTTAACTATCTACTTACTTTTAGAACACTAATATGGGCTACTCTTACAGAGTTCACCCAGACTCTAGTACTAACTTCACAGCATATCTTTAGTACTTTTAGTATATTTCTGCTTTGAATCTAAACTCCCAATCCAGATAGTCTAGAAGGACTGTAACCTGTTCTTGGTATATTAAGGCTGGTCTAATATTCTTTTCCTCTGGTCCAAAATTCAGCGGCCTGGTTGGTGATACCCCTTATCCGAGGTTCTTGCTTGTCTGAATCCTTTATATTGATATCTATTTCCTAGGTCTAGCTTTTATAATAGTATTATTAAAGATCTGTATTACCTCTCTGCTCAGAATTTCCAAGTAGGCTTTGGCTTTTCAGTTCTACAGATTTACATGACCCAAGGACTTATTTTAGGTTTGCACTACCTAGTACTGGTTTGCATTCCTGCCAGTTATGCTGGTGTAACCATAGTTACAGATATTTTATCCCAACTGATTGACAAAATGCTGTTACCATAATACTGTTTATATATTACATAGGTAATTATTTAAATTTTGCTATTAGTAGGTTTTGAACTCACAACCTCCTACTTGGGGGTATGACAACTTATCCACTTCACTAAGTCATAACACTTTATCAAAGATTAATTTAATTTTTTTTTATAAATATATTTTTTAAATCTTTAAATATTAAATATATTTATTTAATTACAAGTTAATATGTAAAATATTGTGTAATTATATTTTAATTCAAATGTATCAAGTTGGTATATTATGCTTAATAAGATGAGCAAGATTTTTTTTTTTTCTCTTAAGCAGTCATGTTAATGCTTTGAAATTATATTTGCAATTATATAAATATCCTTAACAACTAAGCCTAGCATCACTTAGCCATCCTAATAGTACCTAAGTGCAACCTGCTGCATTACTTTAAGCAAAAGTAAGCCACTTATCTGTCTACTTAAAGTCTATAATGAAAGTGTCTTCTCTCTTTTATAACAAGCTTTAAAATTGTTTTCTGTACTTCTTTTCTGATTTGTTTTTCTTTTTTTTTTGCTTTCTCATTTCTTTCTTTTATGACTTGCTGATTTGGTTTTTCTTTTTTACTTGATGCTTTTCTCTCTTTTTCTTTTTTCTTTTTATTCTACCCATTATTTCTCTATTTTTCTCTCATTTATTGATATTCTTATATTAGTTTTTTCATACTTGTTTGTAAAATATATTTCAGGCCATTTTTGCTACTATATTTATAAACTGCTGTCTTGATTTTGTACTTAGGAGCTGCCTTAATCTGTCCTGTGTTTCTTTTGGAATAAGATCTTTAATTAGTGCCTCTCTTATTTTAATTTTCTCTGCTTCTATTTTTCTAAATAGTGCTATGTATAATACATATAGAGGAACTCAAACTTTTTTTTCTTCCTTTAACCCCTTCTAGGCTATTACAATAGTTACTTTTTGGATTCTTTTCTACAGATTTCTTTGTTCCTTACATGCTGCCAAATATGCCTATATTTCTTTTGTTTTGTCTTAGCATACTTGGCACTTCATTATTATATATACATCTGGTTTTCTTTTGTTAAGTTCTTCTAAGATTGGAAGTTTATCTATTATGCACTTTATAAATGCACTTCTTTTGGCATTACCTTTTTTTGTTGTATAGTGTACTCCTTTAGATATCTTTAGTTTATTTCAAAAATATGTTTAATTATAAATTATAACTTTTGTTTTTGGTTCTAATTCTCTAATTGCTTTTTATTCTGCTTCTATTCTTGTATTCATTATTAATTTGCATAGCAGTCTTGCTAGTATGTTAGTATATTTGTTTTCTAATTCTAGGCAGTACTCTATCTTTTTACAACTTACTTTTTTAGCCTATATTATCTTTTTACTCATTGCACCTTTTTTTGCTAGACTATTAGCTTTATCATTTCATTTATCTTTACTGTAGCTCTTAATCTTAGCAAACTCTATCTGAACATTCTTTGTCATAATAAGCTTTCTAATTTTTATTACTTATATTGCATTTTTCTTTTTGAGAATCTTATCTCTGAATACTTGTTCTAAACCTCTACTAATGTTTCTTATTGCTACATTGCTATCTGTATATATTTCTACTTGCTTTTCACTTAATACTATTAAAATTGTACTTTATATTGCTACTAACTTAGCTATTGTCGATATTTGTCATCTTTCTAGACCTAATGCTATCTTTTCTTCTGGCCATTCTTGTGTTTCATCTGTTTGCACCCACTTTATGCCTATACTATTTCTGCTTCTTGTGCCTTCTTTAGTTTTTAGATTTGCTGCTCCATCTGTATATATTATATACTTGTTCTTATTTCTTATTATATTTCTTCTTAAAACTTCTACTATTTCTTAACTAATGCTGTTTTTTAACTTTTGTTATCTGATTATCTCTACTTTGGCTTTTTTATTATTCTTAGTCCTTCAAGTTTCTGTTTTCTTATTACTGATTTGTTTATCATTTCTATTATTTAATCTATTACTATTTGATTTTGTTGCTGCTTTTTTTTATCAATGTACTAAAATTACATTGATTCTGCTGTTTACTCTTATTTATTATTAGCAGCAATTTTCTTGATAACTTTTTTTCTTGTACAACCCTTACATCTGCTGATTTTGATAGCTAATTTACTTTCTTTATTCTGCATTTGCCAATATTCTATTAGTATTTTTTTCTTTTTCTTCTTGACTATTTTTCCTAACTGTTAATTGTTCTGTATATCATGTGCTATCTATTCTTTCTTTCTTTTGTCTTCTGAAATATATTTCTATTTCATCAGCATCACTTGAGTATTTTGTCTAATTATTCTAAATTGCCTTTTAACTTCTCTATTTTTTGGTCTAATAAGCACTTCTAGTTCTATTTCTTTGAACCATTCTGTTTTTTTTTCTTTACTCGATAGACCTTGGTAACTTTTTAGCTGCTGTCATATAATTAATCTTTTTTCTTTTGTATCTATTAGCTGGCTTAGATATATTAAGCTTGCTTTATTTATTCTAGCACCACTTCTTTTCTGTAACTGCATATCTATGTACTTTCTTATTTTGATTCCATATCTGAACATTGTCTATAAATTGCCTTTTGTTTTTATGTTTATATTAAGGTTTCTTGCTTTTAGCAATGTCAGACAAGTTAAGTTATTTTTCCAACCTTCTATATTTTTTGGTATCTTTTCTATTTTCCATATATCTTCTGTTAAACCTGCTCTCTGGCACTCTTATATTATTCTTAGTTTTATTAATTATTCAAGACTATCTTGTTTGTTTAGTCTTGCTAATAGGCCACTTATTTGTTTTGTTGTTAATTCTTGTCATAGTATTCTATTATGCAGTTTTCTAATGTTCTTTGTAGATTGCTCTTTTGCTTTGCTAAACTTATTATTAGTTAATGTACTTCACTTATACTTCTTTCTAATATTTTTGTTAGCTGTAGCATATAACTTAATTTTGGTATTATTACTATATTGTTTATATATGTAATTTGACTTATTGTCATCTTTTTGTATTTAAAATCTTTTATTGTTTGGCTGATTATTCTTTTAACTTTCTTTTTATTAGTACTTTATTTATTCTGTTATTTAGCTATATTCCTAGTGAGTGAACTATCTTGTTCTTTGCTTTTTTTGTTATCTTGTTTCCTTCAAAGATTACTTCTCTTTTCTCTTTCTTTACTTTTGTATTCATTATCAACAGCTTTGATTTGAATTCATTTATTTCTATGTCATTCATTTTAAAAAATTCTTCTGATATTTTTAATATCTCTATTAGTTATTTTTTACTATTTGCAATCCACATTGTGTTATTTGCATATACAATGGCTGCTTGGTAATACTTTGTAATGTTGCTGCACTGCATTTCTTTTTTGATCTGTTGTTCTACTATATATTCTAAATTTTTATCTTTTTGTATTCTCTCTAACAGTAGATCATAAAAAAGTTATCATATTAATGAAGATATTACTTTTTTTTGATCTATGCTATCTTTTGCTATTATTTCTTTTATTAGACCATAAGCTGTGATAATTTTTAGTTGTTTTTCATGAAACAAATTCAGGATGTATTTTATTGTTCTTTTAGACATTTTAATCCTTTGTAGTACTAGTTCTAGACTCTTAAGCAAAACTGAGTCAAATGCTTTTTTCATATTTTGCAAAAGTATCTATGCTTTTTTACTCTTTTCTTTTGCTTTTTCTATTATCATATTAAGAATATATACAGGTTGTTCTGTTAAGTTGCCTAGAAGACTTGTGTAATTTGGTTCTTTAAGTATTTCTTTTTTGTAAACATTTTGGCAAGCCTTCTTGTTATCACCTTTGTTACAACTTTTCTAAATGTTTCTATTAATGATATCAGTTGTATGTTGTTTAAACTATATCTTACTCAACATCTTTAGATATTGGGTAAACTTGTGCTATTTTCCATTTTATTGGTATCTTTCTTCTTTTAGACATAGATCTGCAAAGCCTCTAAATACTTTTTGTGTTTCTTTTCTGCTTGCTTTATCAGAATGTAACTTATACCTGATATGCCTAAAGCTGTTTCTGTCTTTAGTTTTTTTAACATTTCTTCTCATTCTTTTTCCTTAATTTTTCTTTCAACTTCTGTGTACCATTTCTCTTTAATGTTTTTTTATAGTTTATATATTTCTTTCTACTCTTTTGACATTTTTTTTATTCATGTATTTCTTTTCCTGAAATGTTTTTTGTAATGTTCTGCTACTTCTATTCTGATATCTTCTGGGATTGTTAGCAGATTTGTTTTTTTTCTGTTTGTTTAATAAATCTGTCAAGTACTATTTTCTTATAAGGCCTATTTAAAAGATTTACTATTATCTTTTCTTGATCTGTTTTGATCATTTCTCATCTTTTATCTATATTCTCTTTTATTTGTTTACTTTGTATTCACTTTTAGTCTTTCTTTTTCCTTTTCAATAGTAGTTTTCTTCAACTCTTTATATCTTTTATACACACATTTGATTATTGTCTTTGTAGTTTTGGCAATTTTGTGCCAATTTTCTTGCTTAATATCTTTAATTGTTCATTCATTGCACTTTTTTTTTCTTCTGTTACTGCTTGTGTTTTTTTTTCTTTTGCATACTTGATTAATTTAGGTAACTTGACAATACTTCTTTCATGTTGCTGTTCCTTCTGACTTTTTCTTCTGTTAGTTATTATATTAAATACTTTTTTTTTAGGTATGTGTTTACTTACTGCTATAATAATAGCTTCTTCTATTATATCTTATATATTGTTTATTCTTTCTGCTTTTCTCTTCTTATTTTGTTCTTTCTTGTGAATGTCTTTTAGAACCTCTTTTATTTCTAACTAATTCTGCAACTTTTGTGCATAATTTTTTCAATTTTCTAATTTTGCTTAATTATATAAGTATACTGTTCTTAACTGCCTTTTTCTTTTAATCTCTGTCTTGCTTTTAACTGTTATCTTATGTTTAATTCATATTTCTGTTATTACTATCTTATAGTCACTTTCTATAATTTTTTCTATCTTTTCAATTTCTGTCTTTTGTAGATCTAAGACTAACTTATCTGATATCTATATATAGTCAATTCTTGTTGCTACTTTTTCATTTGACTATGTATATTGTTGACTTATTAGATTCATATCTCTATATATGTTTCTAAAGTTTTGTTTCTTTATCCAATTAAAGATTGGCAGTCTTTTGTAGTTTGTTGTTTGCAGATGTTGTCTTTCTAGAATATTGTCTGCTGTATGATTAAAATTACCCATTATAACAATTTGTGTTTGTTTCTTTTTCTTTAAGATCATTTCTACAATTTTTTGTTGAATGTTTCTTCTTACTACCTTATTATTTGATGGTATATATGCTATAATTATAACTAATTCTAATTGTTTGAAGTATAGTGTAATCTCTATTATATATTTACTTATTTTTTTAATTGCATCTATGTGCTTTTTCTATTGTTCATCAATTATAATTCTAATGTCTGAGCCTTTCTTCTTATCTTTAGCTATGTTTGTCCAAAACTTTATATATCTTTTGTTTGCTGCATATGTTAAAAAGTTTTTTTCTTTTTCTGTAAGATTTGTCTCTATAATTTACATTATTGCAATTTTCTTTTCTTCTGTCTAGCTAAGTAGATTTTCCAATTTTTAACTCTTGGTTTTGAGTTTATTAATATTATAACATGCTAGCTTTATTTCTTTTTAACTTTTCTTTCTTCTTTACTATTTATGCTTCCTTTTTGACAAAGAGTTTTTACTTCTCTTCTTTTCTTAAAAACCTTTCTCTCATCCTGTAGAAACTCTTCAATTTTCTTGTCTATATTTATTAATTCAACTATGGCAACCTTAGAAGTAATTAGGTTGTTCTATTCTATTTTTCTCTCTGTTCTTCTTTAGTCTTTCTAGTCTTTCTAATATTAGGTCTAATATGTCTTTAACATGTGAGGTTCTTTTTTGTAGCCTTCTTTGGACTATCTTTTCCTTCTATGTTTTTTCTTAATCTGGGTCTTGATTTTGTATATTAATTCTTTCTTTTATTTTCTAATATGTACTTTTAGAATCTTTCTCTCTTCTGGCTCTGCTCCTCTGTACACTTTTATTTTTATTTCTATTTTTTTCTGTATCAAAGACTTAACTAAATCTATCTCAGCTTCTTTCTCTTTCTTTTTTTATGCTTTTTCTTCTTCTTGTTTTTTTTTTTTTTTATCTACCCAGATACTTAAGAGTTATTGAACATGATTGATCTTGATTAGACTGCTTGCATATCTTTTTTAGCTGCAAACATAATTATTGCAGTTCTTCTTTGGCTTTTATTTCTGTTTGGTAGGATATAGACTGATTTTGTCTTTTTGCTTTTTAGGCTTCATAGAAGTAAAACTTCTAAGACATTTCCTAGTACTTCTGTTAACTTTGCTGTATATTTTCTCTAATTTTTTCTTGTCTTATAATTTTCTTTCCCTACTGTTATTTGTATCAATTTGTTATTATTAGCTAGTATAGTCTATGAGATGTTTCTTTCATCTGTGCTTCCTATTTGCACTATTGCTAAGCTTTTGTATTTTGATTTTTTAATTTCTACTATATGGGCTTTTTTAAATCTTCTGCAAATATATTTTATCTTTCTTTTGTTTATATATATCAGTAAGTCTTATATTGTTATATAGCTTCTGTTTTTATATTTTTCTTTTGTTTCCAATCGGTTTCTATATACTTCTGCTTCATTTTTTTCTCTTTTTTGTTTCTTTTTTTCTACTTTTGTTATCTTGTTTCTTTCTTGCTAGCCTTCTTTGTCTTGTTTTTTATACTTCTCTTTTTGGTCTTCTTTTTTTTTCTCTGGTAGCATTCTGTATTAGTCATTTTCTTTTTTTCTAATTTTTTGTATTGCTTCTTCTTTGCCATACTCATAATCAAATTCTGCTTTTATTTATAAGTTTTCTTTTTTAAATACTTCCATAATGCCTTTGACATATTTATTGTTCTTTAGTGACCATTTAATAAAATTTGTACACTCTTTACTTGTTTCTCTTGGCATATTATATGCTGGTATATTGGCAAGCAAACTGTTGCTTTGGCTGCAATCTCTTTTGCTTGGTGCCCATATGCTTTTTTCTAATAGTGCTTCTACTATATTAATTTCTTTTTAATTCTCTGTTCTGCCTTTTCTTAGTTTTTTGATTCTTCTATCATTATAGTATATTCTGGTTTTTTTTTGTTTGCACTTGTGCTTTTTTTTCTGCATTCTTCTGTTTTTTCTTGTTTTTATTGGATTTGTCCTACTTCCATTTGCTGTTATTACTAATACTTACCTTTGCTGCTTTTTTTTGCTGCCTTTTTTTGCTAACTTATCTTGTTATTTCTTGAGTCTTTATTTCATATTGTTTCTTTTCTTCTGATTTCTCTTTTGATGTTTAGTTTTGTTTAACCTTTTGTATCTTTTCTGTTCTTGTAATTTGGTAACATATCTTCTTTAATCTGTCTTGCCCTTGTTCTAGAATAGGTTTTACTATTATTGCATAGTTGCTTTGCTTTACTATGCCTAATTTCTTTTCTGGTTGCTCATTCTTTGTTTTGTCTATTAATTCTCTTATTAATCTCAATAAAGCAACTTCTTCTGAATTCTAATTTGTTAACATAGCAACAATTTTATCTTCTCTGCTAAGCAATACATATGTTTTATCTTCTTGTTTGATAAATACACTATTTTGTATACTATTTATAGCCTAGTATGCTCTATTAATATATGTTGTTATCAAACTGCTACTACATTTTTTAGTTGTATTTATATTTTCTATCTAGGTTAAGCACATGTTTGTTTTGCTTATTTTATGCATAATTGAATTGCTTATTTGTTTATATTCTTGTAATTGAAACAGATTTGTGATATCAGATTAGTGCCAATTTTCTAAAACAAACCAAATTTTCTGATTTTTGAGTATTTTTTTAAAAATTTTTTAGTTTCTTTGTCTTTTCTGTATTGTACCTCTTGTGTTTGTCTATTGCTTTTTTTTTTATATCTTTCTTGAATTCATCTTTTTTTTACTTAGTTTTGCCAAAGTAGTTTAGAAGGTCATTTTTGTGTAAAATTGATTTTCTCTTTTGGTCAATTTTGTGTTTAGATAATCAGTAAAGAAAGTTTTTTTTAATGACCAATATCTTAGTATATTATTATTTTTATTATTATATTATTTATTAATTATAATTGCTTTAATACTTTAAAGTTTTTTAATATCTTAAGTATATAATACTATTTATTTAGTTGCTTAATTATTTAGTTACTTAGTCACTTAGTTGCTTAGTCATTTAGTTACTTAGTTATTTAGTTGTTTAGTCACTTAGTCTTAGTCATTTAATTTACAGATATATAAACTTCTAAAATTTCTCTAAATCAAAATAGTTTAGAGTTTCAGAATTCTAAAGTCTTCAAAAAATAAACACTTCTCTTTTTTTTTAATTCTATAAATAACACTTTGAATTTTTTAGAACAGATGCCTAAGAATAGCCTTTATTGTTATAATTTTAATAAATAATTTTAATTATAATTGATGATCTGCCAGTCATCTGGACAAAGATCATAGTATAACATAATGTAAATCACTATGTAATTTACTATAAAGTGAAATGCAATGTGCATCTATTTAAAACTTTTTTTGATACTAAGTTAACAGTTTAAATTAATTAATTAAAAGTTGTAGAGCTTACTGAGGTGCATCTAATGATGGTTAGATCATTCAAATTGGTTTAATAGATGCTAAGATATTGTCAAAAAATGCTTGGCCAACTATATAAAATTTTATACAAATAGACTATTGTTTATATAGAATTTTACATAGTTAGCCAAGCATTTTTTGATAATATCTCGGCATCTACTAAACTGATTTGAATGATCTAATCACTATTAGATATGTCTCAGTGAGCTTTACAACTTTCAATTAATTAACTTGGACTGTTAACATAATACTAAAAAAAGTTTTAGATAAATGCATGTTGCATTTTATTCTATAATAAATTACATAGCGATCTATATCACATTACATTATGATCTTTGTTCAGATGACTAGTGAATCATCAAATAAACTACTATATAATAATTATTAAACTGGCTTAGAAATGGGTATAGTTTCTTGACAAAGTCTAACAAGAACTATACTTCTTTCTTAAACATTATATATATCTATAAAGAATTCTTAGCATTGTATCATTATTGTAGTATAGAATTAAGAAAGCTTTTATTTTATAATATTTGGTACTTTCTAATAAAAATACAAATTTTTGAATAAATATAACAAATCATTTCTAATAAAAAAATAAAAATTAGTTAATTATCATTTTTTTTAATATTTTTATAAATTTTTATCTTATTTTTAAAATCTTATTTTCTTTAAATTCTTGAAGTTTTTCTTTAAAATTTGATATATAGTTTACTTAATGCCAAAATATTTCTCTAACTTTTTATAAATCATTAAAATTTTAATTTCTTTCTTATTACAACAACTTTTTTAAATTTATTTTTTTGAATATCATTATTCAAACTTTGATCCTTAATAACTTATTATTTATTTGTTTGTTTTAGATAAATTTACCTTTTTTAGATTCATAGAAAATTCTTCTATATTTTTTTTTAAGTATTAAAACTTATTAACTTAGTACCAACATCTAGAAAAAAAAATTTGAAAAATTTTATAATAATGATTTTAAATACATTTTGTTTTTTCTTAATATTTTTATAAGTTTCAATTCTATAAAAATAATATAAATATTATTTTATTCACATAAAGATGGCTTACAATCTTTATTATAATATATTATCCCTTGGATTGTAACACAGGCAAATTTGCCTACGTAATTTTCTTAAAATTAATTTTTATAATAAAATTTTAACAATTAATTTTAGCAATATACTTTCTAAGTAAAAAATATTTTTAAAA
>CAJVQA010008531.1:0-12874 GCA_910591915.1 Cetraspora pellucida
GAGGTTACAAAAAGTGTTCACTGTCTAAGGTTGCTCTAGTTACCTACTATCTTAAAAGAAGTAGATATAGGATAACAATACTAACAAACATTTTTAGACTTAATGTACTGAGTCAACATCTTGTAGTTATTTTTATAAGCACTTATAAGTAATCTGTCATACCAGTTGCCTAATTTTCTAAAGAAAAAAGAGGATCTAAGGGACTCATTTGACTACTATCCTACAATAGAGTATTACCAATTTAATAACACTTTCTTATAAAAAAGTGAAAGAAGAAAAAAAAAACACTAACTAAACTAAACTAAAAAGGGATATAGAAAGAAAAAAAGAAAAGAAAAAAAGTATTAGGAAGTATATCTTATTTGTAATCATTTAGGACACTAGCACTTTAAATCTGTACTAAGAATCTAATTACACTTTAACTTGTGCTAAAAAAGTAAAAATTTTATATACATGATTTTAGTAATTATTATATATCTCTAATTTGTTATAATTCTTTAACTTAAATTCTTCTTCATTTTTTTATTATACTATATATTAGGTCATATATGTAATTGTTGTGTTTCTATTACATCATGTCACAACACATGGTAAACAATGCTGATCTTTTGTAGAGAAGAAGCCAATTTTTCTATTTTTGAGTAAGAAAAATAAAATAGATAAAGAAGGTCAACAAATATAATATGTAAAAAGCCAAACCAAAGAGTATATTTCTAGTTGTTTATTTGTTTTCAAGTTTTTGATAACTTTTAATCAGAGTTTTTCTCTATTGTTTTCAGAATGTCCTTCTGGTTTGGATACTAAACATATTAAGAAGTCCACCAACAGACAAAACTTAACCTTAACACAAACTATCAGAAGAGTCATCTGCAACTCAGTTTTTTCATGTACTTCTAGTTTATTAGCAACAATCTGCTTTATATATCTAAACAAAATCAAAGATATTATCATCTTAAAAGCATAACTCTTTAAACTGTTTTGGTGCTGATTTGGTTTAAGTGATCATCAAGAAGAGTAACTAGTATCTTTTTCTATATTGTATTTTAATAGTTAGATTAATTTGTCAGTTAATTTTAAGTATTTAATGATTACTATTTGTTATTTTATTTGTTAATATTAATTAAATTTTGTTATATTGATAAAGAATTGTTGTTGATATCCAAATATTATCTATTTGGCTATGTTTTTCTTGTCTAATCCATGTAGATTCTATTATATTAAAGTATTGTATTACATTTTTAAGTTTTTGTTTTTTTATTATTCTAAATATATATAGATCTTAATTAGAATATTTCGATAAATTGTAGTTAAAGTTCTCTAATACTATTGTATTATAGTTTTTATTTGTTGCTTCTTGAATCTATATTGCTACTTTATTTTGCACATCTGCATTAAGCTTTTTATTGTTGGAAGATAGATATACTGAAATTATATAAATATGTTTGTTGTTAGAAAAGTAAAAGTTTAATGCAATAACAGTACTAGATAGAGTTATAATGTTGTATATTTATAGTTGTAATGAGGGTATAATAGCAATTGCTATGCCCATACTTGCTTTTTTATTTAATTGCTGTATTAGTATTACAGTTTACTATATAGATTTTATAATATAAATTAGATAGTATAAGTTCTAAGTATGCTGATTTAGCTATTTTGGTTTCAATTATACTAATAATATGATATTGTGATTTTTGACAGAATTTGAGTCATATTTGAAATTTTAGTTTGTTGTTAAGACCTTGCACATTGTGTATTATAATGTTTAGATTATTTGTTATTTGTATACTATTGTTGGCATTCTTGTTAGTTTGGTATTTTAAGTTATAGTCATTAGGTGAAAATGTTTTATATAGGTTCTAAGAGTGAAGATAGTTTTAGTAAGTAGTCAGAAATAGTAGATATATTAAAGTGTTTTCAAAGTATTTCAAGAGTTAGTGTTATGTTTTGTTGTTTTTCTATTAGAATGTTAATATATGGGAGTAAGTCAATAGAAAAGAGACAAATTATTTTTAGTAAAATTTTTTTAATTTTTAAATTTAAATAACTCAATAACTATTTAATCAAATTTGCTAAAAATTTTTTTATTTTAATCTTGAAATTATATAAAATTTAAATAAAAAAAATTTATTAAATTTAATAAAATAGTTGTTAAAATATTTAAGTTTAAAGTCAAAAAAACTTTTATTTAAAAAAAATTTGTTCTTTTTCTATTGTCTCACTTCTATATATTTCATTTGTAATTTTTTCTAATACTTCTTAAAGTTGTACAAGTAATTGTAGTAGGTTAGGTTTTTCAATGGTTTCTTGATATATTGTTGTTTTTGCATTATACTAATTTAGCTGCTTGGAATTTTTGAAAAGTAGTATTCTTGTCTTAGTAATCTTACTATATTTACAAGTTGTTTAGAAGAGGTAATAGGTACTGTAATATTGAATTGAGTTATTTGGTTGTAATCTTTTGGCAGTTTTGGTTTGTTAGTTGGATTAGCTATCATAATGTCTAGACTAATTAGAAATATAACTTTATATTTTTTCTTGATCTTTATTAAGAACTTTTTGCTTAATTGTTATTAGTTATAAGATAAATATATGAGAAGGTAGTTTTGATATTTTTGGGTTGTTTTGGGAAAAGTGATTTTTGTTTAAAATAGTCATTAAGTATAGTTCTAAACTTATAGTATTCATGAAGTAAATTTGCTACTTGTTGTACAGTCATTTTGTTGTTTTCTGCATCAAAGAAAAACAGTAATTGTATATAACTGTTTAGTTAATAGTAGGTTGTAGATAGTGATTCTTTTTTAAAAGTAGTGTAAAATAGTTAAAAAGTATTCTTGTAAAATTATAGTGGTCTGCTAACTTATTTCTAAGATAGCTAAGACTTGCTAGTTGTTTTTGGATCTGTAATTAAGAAATATTGTTTTAGTTTTTATTTTAGATTAGATATATTTTGTGATAGTTTAGATAAAGTCACAAAGTAGTGATTTGAACTGGTTGGGCTATAATCAGTTAACTGGTTAAACAAATTCTTAATTAGTTGATCTGGTACAAGCAGTCAAGAATCAGGTAACCAGTTGATAGAATCAATAAAGTATGTAAATGTTCAATAAAGAGCAAAGATTTTGAAAAGGTTTAAAAAAAACTGAATAAATATAAGAAATGAGCAAGTTAAACCAAAAATTTAAGTAAAGCTTTGAAAATTTCTGAAATAAAAATGAGAAGTAGAGATTATTAATTTTGACTAGTTGTAATCAGTTAGTATAAAATAATCTGATTCAGTTAACTGATTGAGTATATTTTTTTAGTTTAATTTACTATTACAAAGTAGACATTAGACAGAGTTTTAAAATTAAATAAAATGTAAAAAGTAGTTGCTACTGCTCTTGTTAATAATTTTTCTTAATTAGTAATTTAAATAATAAGATTCTTATTATTTTTGCATTTATGTTCTGAGGCATATCTGGTAGGTCTTGCTTTTTTTTTTATATGCTTGATATACTGTATCTTTTATATATTAGTTGTCTTATATAGGTGTTGCTTTAATGAAGTTTCTGCAATATTTTATTACTTGTGTTGCTTAACCAGATTTTGGGTTTTTGAAGTTTAGATTAGTAAGATATTTGATAATTAATTTTTGTTGAAGTTTAAGCTAAATTTGATTTTTAGTTTGTTTGTTTGTTTGTTAAGATAACTTTGTGTTGTGTTTTGTATTTGTTAATTGTATTTCGAAAAAGATTATTAAATTTTACTTGATGAGCTGGTTTGATTTGTTTGTTGTTAGTAAAAGATAAAAAGAATGCTAAATCATAATATTTGAATTTTAAAAGAATTGCTGCAGATATCTGATAATTTGTAGATTATATATTTAGTTTATATGAAATAAAATCTTTAATTCTTTTACTATTATTTAGTGCTATAATAGTTTTGTCAATTGGCCAGAAATTGTTATTAAAATGGTCTTTGATGTTGTTGTTTAGTTCATGTATTATATGTTTTGATTAGCTTTGTATAACTTTATAAGTCTCTTGTTTATCAGTTGTTATCTCATCTATATTTGTATATTGTTTTAATGCTTGACTATATGTAAGTTGTTGTTGGTTATTAGCTACTTGTGTTGTTGTTATGTTTGTGTTGTCTATTGATTTAAGTTGATTGTTGTTATAACTTGTATTCAGTTTGTCATTTGTACTTTCTATGTTCTTATTATGAGTTTTTTGTTGCATGTCTATATTAGTTATTTGTATTGTATCGTGTTATAATTTCTTTTTTAAGATATTTGTTATATTGTAATTATTTGTTATTGTTGTATTTGTGTTATTATTATTATTTATAATAATTGTTGTTATATTGGAGTTTACATGTGATGCTGTGTTGTTGTTTGGCAGAAGTATGCCAAATTGCTTACTTTTTTAAGTATTTTGGTATTATATAGAAGTCTTAAGAGAGTTGTAATAACATTTTTTTTGTTGAATGTTTGTTGTTTGTTTAGAACCTGTTTTACTATTTTGTTTGTTCATAGTATACATATTTGAATTAAAGTTAAGAACATATATTGAAATATAATTATCTATTTGTTATTCATTTGGTTACTGTAATAAAACTAGGTTCTTAAAGAACCAGTTTGTTGTTGTTTTTTTGTTTTTCTGTAGTAGGTATTTGTTTTTGTTATGTTAGATGTTTCTATGTCTATTGACTTATTGTTTTTGTTAGCTACTTTAAGTTTTTCTTTTAGGATATTTATTTCTTTTACTTTTTATTTTTTACTTTTTTCTGATTTTTTGCAATTTTTGATGATCAGTAAAAAGAGTTTTTTTAAATACTTATTTTAATATTAAAATATATATATATATTTTTATTGTTATAAAAATAAAAAAAAAACAATCAGCAACTCTTTCTAATGATTATTTGAACCAAACTTTTCAAAAAACTAAACTACAAAAAAATAATATAGTTAATATATTAAACTTTATAAAAACTTTTTGAAATACTATACATATATAGTTGTATATTAAAATAAAGTTAAAAAAAAAGTTGCAGTTTTGTAGTAATAGTTTTAAAGCACTCTAGAACTATAGAAAAAGTAGTCAGTAAAAGCCAAAGTTTTTTATCAAATAAACAACAAAGTTGAATATATTAGTTCTATATAACTATAAAACTATAAAAAATACTTAAAAGGATTAAGAACTTACAGAAATTACAAAGTTGGTTTACCTTTTGTTTTTACTTTTTATTAAGAAAAATTTTGTAAAAAGTGTATAATTTAGTTTATTTTTTTCTAAACAGTTAGCAGTATTTACTTTATAAACAGATTTGTTAACAATATAAATTAGAAATAATATAGTAATACAAATATAACTATTTAAAAATTTGTTAATACTGCCTCTAAACTAACTAGTATCTTATATCACTTCTTTATGACCAAGTCAAAGTTTTTGCTTTTTTATAAGATTTTTTGTTAAATAATCTAAATAAATAGAAAAATAGTAGAGGTATTTCTAGTTTATAATTTTTAAAAAGCCTAATATTATAGAATAAATTATTATTATTATTTTTTATTTATTACTTTAACCTATAAGAAAATTTCTTATTAAAGATATTACTTCTAATTTAAACAAAATTAAATTTGCTAAAATAAATTACAAACAAATTATATATATTATCAACAATATTATTCTTATATATGCTGTATAACTAAAAATTTCAGGCAACTCTTCTTGCCAATTTCTAATCTTAAAGCAGAGCAGAAACAAAATATAAAATATGACCAAAACAGAATAGCAAATAGTCCTTGGGCTCTTAAGAAAAAAGAGTTTATATTCAAAAATACATAAATGACAGTAGAAGTGTAATACTAGGAAATATATCTCTAACAAACTAAACTTGTTTTTGGAAAAATTTTCTTCTTTTAGTATAAAACTTGAAAGTTTGGAAAATTATGATTAATTATAAAAAAACAGAAGAAAAACATATGACTAACTAAACAACAACAACAACAAACAACAAACAACAAAGTTATATTTCTAATTAGAAAATAGATAAATAAGCTAGTAGTAAATAGTAGCATAATACAGAATGCATATAAACAACTCAAAAAAGAAATTGTACAAAATAGAAACTTAACAAATAGATCAAATAGATCAGACTAATAATACAGACATTATGTACTACATTAAGAGAGCAGATAATAAAAATTGAAGATATTTAAATTCTGAATTGTTAGATCAAATTCTAACAACATCTGCAAAAGAACCAAGTAATATAAAACATATAGCAAAGAATCTAGCAATAAACAACTCAAACTATATTATACTAAGTAATATACTACTCTATGAACAAATTTTTAAAGCTTTGAGTTTAGCAGAATTAAGTTAGCTTGAAGAAAATATAATAAATAAATGAGCACAAAAACTTAGGCTGATAAATTAGAACCCAAAATCTGCTAAATATATTAAAAACATAAGTAAAGAAGAAATACTTAAAGAAAAGAGAAAAATAAAAGAAATAGAAAAACTGAACAGTATAGAAAAAATGCAAATATCAATAACAAAAAAAAGATGTTAAGATGTATCAAGAGAAAAAACACTTTAAATAAAACTAATCCAAATAATAAATAAAATTGTTAGATAAATAGAGAGCTTAACATTAATATACTACAAGATATGTAACAAAAAAGTTTATCAAACACAAACCAAACTCTCATAAACAAATCAAATAAAGCAAAAAAAGCAAGAAAAAAAAGAAAAGAAGAACACAGAAGCTTTTAGAAATAATATTATTCATGATGTTAGGAAAAATATAAAAAAAATTAATAAGAAAATAATAAAATTAAAAGAAAAAAACATGACCTATGAAGATCCAATTTTTATCAACACAATTGAGCACAGTCAATGGTTACTAGAAATAAAGTATATAAGAAGAACATGTTCTTCAAGGCAAACATGTTTGCACATATCTTGCTAGAAGAAATAAGTAATAAAAGGATAAAATACATATAATGGATCTTGGATAAAAACTATCATATTAAAGTAATTAAAGAAGTTTTTAAGAATGAAAACAATTAGATAGAAATAAACTTTGATTGTGAACATAGTCAAAATACAGCAATAAACAAAATTCAAAAAAAAGAAAGATAAATGGCTTAAGCTTATTCTAGAAAAAGAGAGGAACAAAGAATCAAAACTTAAACAACAAGTCAAAAATAAAAACAAAAAGAAAAAGAAAGATACAAAAACTAACACAAAAGAGAAGAATATAAAAAGAAAGAAGACTTGTTTATAACAAAAAATAAGATAAAATTTATATAACTGTTTTACAATATAAAACTTACCTATAAACATCAATGTAAAAGAAATTAAGCATATGTGTAAAAGCTTTAAGAAGATACAAATAATATACATTAAAAAATCTAAACACAAAACATTAGCAATAGTTCAAGCAGATCAACTTACTGATAAGAACATTCTGTAAACCTTAGCAATTAGTATTCACAAGTTGGTAAGAGTAATCAAAGACAATAAAGATTACATCCAACATAATTTTTAAAACTTGTTTACAACAAGACTAACAGGGTTTCTAGGCAATACTTTAGAAATATTGCTACTATGCTACTTAAAAAATAAGAAGACAAAATTAGTTTAAATATCATCTAACTGAAATAAAAACCAAAGAAGGATAACAACAATCATCTTTGCATCAAAAGAAGAAATAGAAACAGTACAATTCAAACTAATAAGATTTAATAACTACCTTTTATATTGGAAAAACTTTTAGGAAAAGTAGAATAGAAAAAAAGAAGATGTGATAGTCAAAGACATCCAAATACAGAAGACATATATATTAATATAAATGAAGAACAGAAGATTGATAAAAAAAGAAATGACCAAAAGAAAAAACAACAAAAGCAAAGATGATAGTTGAATAAAGTAAATAGAAGAAGATAATCCCAAACTACAAATACAAGATTTGCTTCAAAAAATCTTAGAAAGATTAGACAGACTTGAAATTCAATAAAATAAATCAATAGAAAAAATATAACTAGGAATAAGAAATAGTCCAGTTGATTGCTCCTAAGGGCATCTTAATTGAACTAATGAAAACAGATGAAAAACTTGAAGGTTTTCTATAAAGAGAAGGAGAAATATTTGAGAAAAGTATAACTTCTTACCAAAAAGAAAAGAAATTTAGAAAAGAAAAAGAATGAATGAAAATCATAGAAGTAGAACAAAACCAATTAAAAGAAAAATGGAAATAAGAAAAGAAAGAGATTAAAATAGTATATCATAATATTAATAAATTAAAAACCAAAGGATAGAAGCTTGAAAATCTACTTAACTAAACAGAAAAAAAGAAAATTGTAATATTAGGAATTATAGAAATAAACATTACTGAAAAAGAAGAAAGGCTTCTAATATATGTATTAAACAAAGACTATATAGGATATTGGACAAACATGATAGAAGATAAGAAAAAAGGATCAGATATAAGAATTCTAATAGAAAAACAATGAGAAAAACATGTGTGTGCAGTTAAGAGAATAAGTAATACATGATAGAGGTCATACTATACTTCAAGCAATTGGAATTAGTAATGATAGAAATCTATATATCATTAAATAACAAGATGATAAGAAAAAACATTCAACAAAAAATTATAGAGACAATTATCAAATGGAAAAGACAAACACAAGTTATGATTATAAATGACTTTAATTATATAATAGATAATATATTAGATAGATAATACTTATAAGTAACAAGTTTTAAAAGACTACTAGTCTTTAATTGGATGAAAAAACAAAACTTCATAGATACATATAGAAATATATATCTAACAAACCAAAATTATACATAATCAAACAAGAAAACTATAACAAGAATTGACTGTATTTGGATATCAGAAGAACTGACTTAGGTTTGCAAAAGACAAATATTGAGGAAACAGAAAGAATTACAGAGAATGATCATAAAATTATAATTGCAGAAATATGGATTAAACATATAATAGGGAAAAACAATAAAATAGAGGTTAAAAGAAAAGAATAATCAAGAACATTATATTTATATGATCAGGTAAAACTAGAAAACTGAGAAATTTATGTGCAAGAGCTGCACAAGCAATTAGAAGTAAAAGAAAGTCTAAAAAACATTCAAACAGAAGTGCAAGATATAGAGGAACATATAAACAAAATAATGGTATATAGGATATCATAGAAGAAACAATTATCACTGCAACCAATAAGCATATACCCAAAAAAAGAATATACAACACACAACCTTTAGGATTAGGATTAAGTCACATTAGCGTTAAGGAGAAAATTTTTTGCTTAATGATATCTACAGGCGTTCTTTAGACGACCTCCTTATTTGGAACGGTCTCCCCTGTTCAAACCGATCATTCACTACCCAAAAATATCCGAACGCTTCAACAACTAGTGCTAGTACGGCTTAGTGTAGCTGTATTTGCTTATTTATCTCATATAGAGCTAAAAAACTTTTTTAGAATGTATCGTTTGTTATTCTCACGTCACTTAGTGGCAAAAGTTCGTGTAACTGTTCTCAAAAATCATCGGATATAATACTAAATATATCAACACTCTAAAATGAATAATGCAGGTAATACGTATGATTTGGTAGCTTTACTATATTTGTCTGTCAAATAAATTTTAGGATGATAATAGTTTTAAACTACTTTACTTCCGAATAATAAATTATTTTGCAGCCGAATTGTAATTCGTCAGGATAAATTTGATTTGTTATCATTCATGCAGATATTGCCTTACAACTCATTTATTCAGTCGAGGATTTAAGATCTAGTTTAAGAAATTAAGGTATTCAATTTTAGACTGAGATTAATCTTTGACCAAGTAAATCCTTTATTACAGTATTAGATTGATAACTTATTATAAATTGGGTATATTTTTTGCCATATTTAATTTATTATACAGTATATATATTTACCAATTGCAACGTTGGATTAAGTTCGAATCCCCTAGCGTTAGCATTAACTTTAAGTGCTATCTTTTTAGGCTAATTCATACTAGAATTAGATTAATTGAGTGGTACAAATTATATTTTATGTCTGAAGTAGTTTAGAATCCCGTTTCATCACACGTGGGTTAGTACTGTACGTACAGTATTTATGTACGCGCAAGTATGCATATGTATTTCAACTTTCTTTAAGTAAAACATATTCTTATCGACGATTCGTAACACGTTCGTACAACATTAAAACTGCGAATTTAACATGGTGGCAGTGTTTAGGGCTTGGCATTTATAAATCTTAAAATCTGAATATCTTCGTAGATAAATTTAATATAACATAACAAAATTATGTATCCACTATTTCGTCACAGAGTCCTTATTACTATTCTTCTTGGTATAATATTCCTTTTCACATTCTGGCCAACTAACAAACAATTAAACAGGCCATTATATGTTACTTCTCCAATAAATAAAGGTGCAAAAACTAACACCGAACCAGGTCCAAATATTGATGCCATTAGGTCCACAATAATAACTGATGTATCTGGTAATCAAAAGGAATATCTAAACTCTAAAGGATATATTACTTTTCTTAGTATCTTTAAAAAGCAACATCAAGCAATGCTCAAAAATCTTATCAGGAGTGCAGATATTGCCGTAGCAAATACAAGTGTTTATTCTGTCATTTTGAAACCACAATTACCGCCATCTAATGATCCACATGATTATATGTCATTATCAAGATATTTCTGGCCTGATCCAACGAAATCTGACGGTTTACCATACATTAATAAAGATGGTTATTCTAATCCAGAATTTTTTGCTGTTACGGATTATGTTTTATTACGAAAGATGTTTAAAGATGTTCTGGATATGGGTTTTGCTTATTTTTTTACAAGAAATGAAACGTATGTAAAAAAATCTATGTATCGTATAAAAGAATGGTTTTTGGATGAAAAAACAAAAATGAATCCAAATCTTAATTATGCTGGATTGAGAAAGGGTGATGCTATGGGATTGCACACGGGTGTTTTAGATTTTCATCAAGTGTTCAGGTAAGATAGAATAAAAATTCCAATTATTAAATCTATTTAATATCTACTTAATTTATTATTTATTTATTTTATTAGAATGTTACAAGCTATCACTCTCTTACGACATTCTCATTTATGGGACCAATCAATTGAGGTTGGATTAAAAGAGTGGATGTCTGAATATTATGTTTGGTTTTCCACTTCAAAACTTGGAAGAAAAGAGGGTAAAGCATTCAATAATCATGGGACATTTTACGACATGCAAGCCTTATATTTATTGGAATTTCTTGGTCGTCATGATGAAGCCAAAGAATATGCACAAACTAGTATCAAAAATAGAGTAGATAAAGGTATTCTACCAAGCGGTGAACAACATTATGAAACAGAACGAACGGCAAGTTGGTTTTATTCAATTTTTAATTTACAAGGCCTATTCTTGCTAGCAGAAAGGTGTGACCGTTTTGGTTGTACGATTAACGGTCAGAGTGGATGGAATTATGAAGGTCCAGAGAAACAAAGCATTCAGAGAGCTGTAGATTTCTTATTACCATTTGCGCTTAGTGGCGGGGAAGGTTGGACAAAGAAAAATATCAAAGGATTTGAGATTAATGATTTTGTAAAATTATTAGAGTTATCTTATATAATCTATGGAGAGGAAAAATATCTTGAGGCTATTGAAGAACTAAGACCTGTGTCGAAAGCTGAACAAGCAGCAGGGTTTAAACTTGCAAAGTGGGAAGATAATTATCTTTGTAATTTAGCCATGATGACAAATAGGATGTTATGGAGCTGTTTGTATTAATTACATATAAATTAAAGTATTTAAATGGAAATATGTAAAATATCTATTGTCGACAAATGACGTACCCCTACGCCTTATTTCAAAATAAAAAATCAAAATTTGAACTCTGTGTATATATCTATCAGTAAGCTAATACCTTATTAAGATGCACGTTATTTCGGAACGCGCAATTTTCGAACGTTAGTTTGGAAATTTACCCTCAGCAGGAAAGATGATTTTGGCGGTTATTAATTCATAGTCTCTAATTATTCTGTAATTTCGAAATAATTCTGCAAAAATTTATTTATTGAAGTTTAAATATATGTATATTCTTTTTATTAAAAATATCCTGTAAATTTTTTTGGTTCTAGACCAAGAAAAATGTCTAATTTTTGTTACTACATATACATTAAAAATAATGATTTTATTGAAAATTTTTTTTTTCCTTAAGCAGTCATGCTAGTATTTATTTAGATTTTGAAATTACATTTGCAATTACATAAATATCCTTAATAACTAAGTCTAGCATCACCCGACCATCTTAATAGTACCTAAGTGCAACCTGTCACATTACTTCAAGCAGAATTAAGCTGCTTGTTTAACTACTTAAAGTTCATAATGGAAGGGTCTTCTTTCTTCTATGACAAGCCTCAACATTATCTTTCTGGTTTCTCTTTTGATTGGTTTTACCTTCTTTCTTGTTTTCTCTTTTCTTTCTTCTATTTTTTGCTAATTTGTTTCTTTTTTTTTTTATTTGGTTCCTTTCTTTTTTTTCTATTTCTCTTTTGCTTTACCTGTTATTTCTATTTTCTTTTTCCATTTATTAATTTTTTCATATTGTGTTTTTCACACCTATTTATAAAATATGTTCTAGGTTGTTTTTATGATTATCTTCAGAAATTACTGTCTTGATTTCCTATTTGGGAGTTGTGTTTACCTGTTCTATGTCTCTTTTGAGATTAGATCTTTAATTAGTGTTTCTTTTTTTTTAATTTTCTCTGTTTCTGTTTTTCTAAAGAGTGCTATGTATAATATATATAAAGGGACTTAGATTTTTTTTTCTTCTTTCAATCTTTTTATAC
>CAJVQA010008532.1:0-12873 GCA_910591915.1 Cetraspora pellucida
ATATGATGTTTCATGTTTTCAGTTATTGGATATTTTTTGAACCAATCAAGGTCATTAGAAGTATCTCTAATAATTTGTTTCTGTTTTTGTTTTTGTTGTTTTGTAAATTGTTGAAAGTTAGATTTTTTAAAAAAGATTGAATTATAAAATTGAATTTTGTCTTTTGCTGACATAGTACTAAGTCTATAAAGGATAACAATTTTTTTGTAATCTGAATTTAATAAAGTTCAATAAAAGAGTTTAAGTTTAATATTTAGAATATTGAATATGCAAGATCAGTGAATTAGAAAACCTTTGAAAATACATGCTACTATATAGTCTGGTGCATGATTATGTTGGTTATCTGTAAAAACGCATTGAATGTTTTTGACTTTACAAAGGAAGCAAGTATGATAGTATTGGGAGTGAGCAATTATAGCTGTAGGAGCTAGATTTGTTTAGAAGTTTGAAAAAAGGAGACATGCTAAGGAGGAAGAAGAAGAAGAGATTGAAGGTTATGTTTGGTCTACTAATTTAGAAATTGGAGAAGCAGGTAGTTTATCTGATCGTTTAAAGCTTTGTGCAAAGATAGTAGTTCTAATTTGGGTTTGAGTTGGGTTTAGAGGTTAACCAATTGTTGTTGAGTGAGTAATTTTATAATGTTTGGAAGTAAAGCTTGTATGAAACTTGCCACAAAGGCAGGTTGTAATAGCAGGTTGAAGAGGAACTTTAAAGTAGTGATGTTGTTTTTTCTCATTACAAATATCAGGTTTAGCAGAGACTGATAAGACACATAATGCTTGAGGTTTATTTTCTTGGAGTCCAACTCTATACCTGTCTTTATATTTAGAATAATAGTAGTCAATATCATAGGAATCTGATTTCTGAGAGTCAGTTAAAGTAGGCATTTTTGGAATCAATTTTTAAAATTGGGATATGACAAATAAGGGTGTGATGACTAAGGGGGTATGACAAATAAGGAACATGCCAAATAATTGGGTGTGATGTTTAAGGCAACACCCAATGTGACATCTAAGTGATCGATGTGATTGCTGTATAACAAGAGTTGTGTAATTTAGTTAAGACTAAATTAGTAAAAATTAAAAATAGCTAAAACAAAGTTAGATTTATATAAATAGATTAATAATATTGATTATAATTTAGATCTACAGGTCTGGAGCATCCTGAAGGATCAGAATTCCTCCAAAAAATAGAAAAAATTTTTTACAAAAATAAAATATAGTTTTCAAAAGAGTTTTGAAGTATTTTAACTGTATAATTGTCAGTTTTAAACTATTTATAGTGTATAATATATCAAAATAATGACAAGAATAAGCTAAACAAGTTTGTTCTATGTAATAACTATGATTTACTTAATAAACTTTTGAGTTTTTGCAGAAAGAAGAAAATTACAAAGTTTAGTTATATCCTAGTAATAAAAGCCTTTGAGAATATAAAACTGAGCCGCCTATATGTAAAATTCTGTTAGGAACAATTTTACTTAGACAGCCAAAGTAGGTTTACTTAATAAAAAATTAAGAAAAGAGTAATTATGTTTAAAGAAAATTTGGTACAAGTGATCGTTAGGAAGAGTTAATGATTTGTATCTGGACAATTACTTATATAATATGTAGATAATATTATAATAATAGCATTTTATTAATTAGTTGAAATAAGATATTTATAACTATAATTATACTTTTTTAAAATACTTTAAACTTCTTTAAAAATATAACAAGTTCTTCTAATTTATTTAATGAGATTATTACTCTTAAGAATTTAAAAAATATGTTTTTAAGTTAACTAACAATACAAATACTTTAATTAATTTTAAAGTTAATCTTAATGCTAATATTTTTAATAAATTTAAAACTATTTTGCATAAATATAAAGATATTACTAATAATATTGTTTTAAATACAAAAATTTTTAATAATAATTAAATAATTTTAATAATAATTTTAGCTAAAAAAATAATAAAATTTTTTTAATAAAAATTATACTAATTTGGTTTATATAATTTAATACATGTGTGTTATATTGCACCCATCTGATTAACCAATCAGATTATAAGATCAGATGTAATATAAAATCAAAAAAAATGCTAAGTTTTCTAAAAAGCATCTGTAGTTCAAAATTTTGCTAATAAAACTACCTTTTATATTCTAATAAAAAATATTTCTTACAAAATTTTAATATAAAAATTATTTTTACTATTACTTAATTCTAACTTATCTTAATAGTGTTTCTTATTCTAAATTAATGTTTTAATTTCATGTTATATCTAATTTTATAAATATACTATAATGCATATATGCAAAATGATAAAAATCTACTAATTTAATAGTTTTGGTTATAAAATATAAGCTAAATAGTATAGCTAATAATGCAATTATTTTATTTGTTAATAACTATTTTAAAAGAGTTAAAATCTATAACTTAATAATAAAACTACTAACTTTTTACAGACAAGGTTAATAGTTTGAATAATACTAGAAGTAAAATTTTAGAATTTTAGCTCTATAATTTAAAATGAAAGCCAAATTAAATACAAAGCTCTGTAAAAAATCCCAAGATAAAGTATAAAAAACAAATTAGAAATTCATAAAAAAAAAATAAATAAATAAACTTTGCAAAAAAAAGCAATTATATATATAATAGTAGTATTATAAAAAGTTTAACTATATAATAGTATTAAAAAAAAAAAAACTTTTTTTTAAAAACTTTTCTGCTAATCACTTGTATACAAAATTGTAAAAAACATTTTAAAAGTTTATTAGAAAACAACTGTTAAAACTAACTTTACAGATTTAACAAAAAAAATAAAGCTTGTAAAAAAGATATAACAAAAAGAAAAGTAGAAAAGTAGAAGACTTGATAAAGAAGATAGAAAGAAAAACATCTTAGTTGATACTTTGAAAAGCAAAATTTTGAAAAATTCTCTGTAACTTAAAAATGCAAATTTGTGAATCGCAGCAACATGTAAATAGATAAACAAAACAAACATATATAGTAAAAGATATGCAAAAAGTAGAATGGGGGCACAGAGCTTATAGGCATGCCTCTAGGCATGCTTTTAAACCAAAAGGTATGCCCTTACAGACATGTCTAAAAATTTTCTTGTGCTTCCTATATAATATATATATGTATATTGCTATTTTGATTGGCTAAGATCAAAAATCAGCAAATAATCAACTATTATATCAGATATGGAGTTAAGGCTTTGTTTGCAAATAAATCTAAACATATAGGCAAAAATTTTTGATATAGAATGTTGTAATTATTAAAATTTACAATTAAGAAAAGCAATTGACTGATTAAATACATATTTAGTATTTTATAATACAATTTATTCTATATTATATCAGTTCTTTTTTAATATTCTAAATATTTAAATATTTATTTGTTTAAAGTAAATTTGTTTAAATAACTATGTTAAAAATTTGTTTATTAGATGTAAAGATAGTTGCATACCATTTTACTTAATATTGGATTTTTACCTTACTCTTTATTTTTTTAGAGTAATTATTATTTAACAAAAATGTTGTGATTGAAATATCTATCTAAGAAACTCTAGTAAGCTTTTGCTAAAGCTAAAATCTGTACAGAGATTCTTTCTTTTTGTTATGCAATTTGTGTTACTGATCTATCTAAATAGGCTTTTAAATATATAGTTATTATAGTTTTGAATTAGAACTATTGATCAAATATCTACCAGAATAAAAATATCTATTGGATCATCTAACATATTTTTCAACAGATCCAACCACTATCTTAAAGAATAATATTTATCTATAGACTATTATATTTAATTAAAAAAAACAGGATTTAAATTATAAAAATTAACTGATATATTGTTAGCTGATTAAAGGCTTATATTCTGAGACTTTCAGATTTTTAGTAATGTATAATATGATGATCACAGTAATTTGAAAAACACTATAAAAAGGTAGACTATGTACATAATATATTATGATTCCAAATTTAGAACAATCTGATAAACCTTTTCTTATATTTAAATTTATTCCTTATTTAGATTGTAAAGTCTAAGCTAATACAATTATGATAAAAGGGTACAGGTTATTAGAATATTTAATTTAAAGTATATATAAGATATTGTACATATATAGTAAAGGAAATTATATAGCCAAAGCCAACTGAATTAACACAGAAGACATAATTAGAAGTTAGAAAAGTGTATGGGATATTGTAAATAAGTTGTGAAGAAATAAAATTATATAGTCAAAATTAATCGAATTGCAGAAGACAATAATTATAAGTTAGAAAAGTGCATGAGTTATTATAAATAGATTGCAAAAAAAAGAAATTATATAGTCAAAGCCAAACGGTTGATGCAAGAATCATAATTGTATGATATTGTAAATAGATTATGAAAAAAGAGATTATGCACAAAGCATAAATGCATGATTAAGATAAATGCATGAAATATTAAGAATGGCTATAAAAAAAAAGAATTATAATATATAGAATTAAAATATATTTAAACTGTACTTTTTAATATTATAAATAGTTTGTAAAAAAAAAAGACTAATGTGGTTAAAGTTAACTGGATTAGTGTAAATAGGTTGTGAAAAAAAGAAATTATATGACCAAAGCCAAACAGTTAATGCAAGAATTATAATTGCATGATATTGTAAATAGATATGAAAAAAGAGATTATGCACAAAGCATAAATGTATAATTAAGATTTAAAAAATTATAAGCATATGAGATATCAAGAATAGTTATAAAAAAATAAAATCGTAATATATAGAATTAGATCATTGTAAAATATATTTAAACTGTCTTTTAGCTTTGAATAAAACTTGCAATTCAACTTGTTTTCTAAATAAGATTATTTTCTTAAAAAATTTTTTATTATAAAAGTGATCAATTTCTATATTATATTAAATTCATCATGCATTAACAACTCTTAAATTACTGTTATCATAATTAAATCATCACTTTAACAATTATTAAATTTAAATCATAAATATTCCTGCTAGTTTTGCTTTATCACTTCCAACACAAGATTATTACTGAAATGGTTTTTATCATTCTAAAACAAAAAGAGATAGAAATAGATATATAGCAAAATGCAAATACTGTCTAGTTGAACTAAGTGGCAAGCCTAAAAGGCTTTATCAACATGTTTTTCAGTGTGATAATTGGCCTGCTATTGAAAAAACTGCTTATATTCAAAAAATTAGTAAAGAAACTCATATATCTCATAAATGTACTTGTAATAATAACTTATCTACTGAGCAAACAACTGCTTAAGTAGATGATGATAATATACAGTAGTTCTCTACACCTAATCCTCATTAAGAAAATATACTTAGTTGGTGTACTTAACCTCTATCTTAAGCACAAACAGAATACTTTTATTAAAAATTTCTAAAGCCTATTATTTATAGCAATCTTTCTTTTTGATTTGTTGAAAACCCATACTAACAAAATTTTCTTTAAGAATTAAATCCTTCTTATCATCTTTCTTTTCGTGATATGGTTAAAAGATGACTTTTAACTAAAATGTTTTCTAATTATGTTTAGGATAAGTTTAATATACTTTTAGCTTTAACTGACATTACTGTTACTCTTGACAGATAGACAGATACTTCCGGAAATTCAATATTTGAATTTATAGCTCTTAAAGAACATCAAGAAATTGTGCTTAATATTCTTGATTTATCTGCATATTGCTATACTGGAGGTTTAATTAAAAGTAAGATAAAAGAAGTTTTAACTGCAAATGGCATCAAAATGTTATCTGTAATTGCCTGTATTACTGATAATCCTTTGAATATAGACAAAATGGGATAATTACTTCATAAAGAATATTCTAATATAATCACTATTTATTGCTGCTTGCATGTTTTTAATCTAATTATTAAAGATATAATTAGCTTTTCTAATATAATTATGATTTGTAAAAAAAATCAAAAACTTGTTAATTTTTTTAATGCATCACATATTTGGCATCGAGAGTTACAAACTTGGCAAAAAGAGTATAATATTTAATATTTTTATATACATTTTGCAAAACTAGATGGTATTCACTTGCTAAAGTTTGTATAGGAGTATTAACTTATAAAGTAGGTTTTTGACATTGTCTCTTATTAAGTAAAACTAAATGCTCTAGATATTTAAAAATTGAGAATACTGCAGTTAAGAGTATCATCTGTGATAGTACCATTTTGCTAATAATAATATATTGACTAAAATAATTAAGCCAGTTATTGATGCTATTAGAAGGTTGAAATCAAGTAATTCAACTTTAGGTGATATTTTTAAAGAGCTTATCTATATTTACTAACAAATATTCCAACTTGAGGTTCTAATTAATAGTTTTAAAGCCCATGCACTCTCATTTATCAACAAACATGCAAGAGAATTTGATAATGATATTTATTTATAGCACTTTTTTTTTCTCTACATACAAATAAGTAGTTATATTAAAAAAAATAGATGGAGAAAAAATCATTTGTGCTTCTCTTGAATTATTTAATATTTGGAAATTTAAAAAAAGAGAAGCAGTACTTCTATATAATGAATTAATTAGTTATAAAAATAGCAATGTCCCTTTTGATTCATTTACTTTTATATCTTCACAATTACTACAAACATTTTGGACAAAATTTACTGGAAATGCATCACTCTTATACCATTTTGCAATAAAAGTCTTTATTATTATCTCTCATAGAGTTGCTTGTGAATGCTTTTTTTTATTACTCAAAATAGTCAAATCAAAGGCAAGAAATAGATTAACTCTTGATAATCTTTCTATTCTTGAACAGCTTCAAACTAAATTAAAAAAAGCTGTACTCATCAAGAATAAGAAACTTAAAGCCATTTTTGAATCTTTAATCCAAAATAATGAAAATATTAATATCTTTTTCAATAAAGAGAAATATGAACAAATTGAAGATTTGAATGAAAAACTTGAAGAAGTGGTAATAGAGCAAGATAAAAATTCTATCATAGAAGAATTTTTCAATATTACAGCATTTGTAAGAGACCAAGACAATAATTTATTCCAGACTAGTAAAAAAAAAGTAACCAACCAGAAGATGAAGATTGGTTCATTAATGATATTCTTTTTGAAACCTCATAAATAGAAATTTTGAAAATAAAAGTTTATTAGTTTTTCTAAATGTATATTATTTAATATAAAAAATAAAATTCAATATAAAATCAAAAATTAAACCATAATTACCATCTTAAAATATATATTAATTTTGTGATTGTGTAAAATTTGTTTCCAAACTAAATAAAAAATCAGAACATATAAACTATTCATTAACAGTTAACAGATCTAAGATTATATAAAGTTAATTTATTATTTCTTATAAACTGAACAGATCAGCTTTTTGTAAATTTTTGATATAAAATTTTACAAGTAAATACTTTTAAGTAGTTTTTAATAAAAATTTTTATACATTTTTAATATTTTTTAGAGAAAAACATAAAATTTTTGTGATTTAAAAATTAAAAGCTGAGCAAGTAGATCTACTGAAAAATCAATTATAATTAATTTTTGTTATACATTATACAATTAAAATCATGATAAAATAATTGCAATTAATTATTATTTTTCACATGGTTGCAATAAATTATTATACATGCCAAATTAATATTTACTAATTAATCATATTAGTGAACTCTTATTTGTCATACAAATAATTCAAATTGCAATTAATTGACTCAATTAATTGAGTTCAAAAAATTGCAATTACAGCTGTAATGATCAATTATGTAATACTATATCTTTGCTAAATAATAATAATCTGTATAGGGAAAACTTGTAAGTATTGAACTTTACAATAAGAGACACAAATGATAATTAGTGTTGATCAAATATTTATATGAGTGTCATTAAAAGAAAACCTGTCATCAGCTTTCAATTATATTTGTATTGGTCATAGTATAATTTGTTAAAGATTGTATCTAATACAAAATATAATTAAAAGTCCAGTAGCAGGTTTTTCCTTAGTGGTGCTAATTTATATTAAATGTAATATTTATAAATCTTTTCTCATATTTCACATTTAACTCATTTAACTGTGGTTATTTTAGAAATGTGTTTTTATAATATTTAACATATATAAATAAGCTAAAGGATTTTTAATTATAAAATCTATTGTTTCAATACTCTCATTTAATTTTTGCTAATTTTCTTTTTGATTTATATTTTGTAATAAATTATTATATATTAAACTTTCTAAATAAAATATTATTCTGTTTTTGTTGATTATAATTCTTAACATAATTTTAACAAAGAATAATATAATCTTAGTTGTTTAGAATAATAACTTATATTATATGGTTTTTTTTTTTAAGTAGTAATCAATTCTTGTTCATATTCAACTTTTTTCATTAATGTCTGCTTGTGTATTTATTATAAAAACTTGTCTTATATTCTAAACCTTTTTTATATTTTTTGTTAAGTTTTGTTAGTTGGCAAGAACAACATACCAAATATACTGAATATAGGTTTAAGTATAAACTTAATTTTGGATGCAAAAATATCATTATATATAATTATTATTATATAATATTACTAATTACACTCAAATTACACTCAAATTACACTCAAATTACACTCAAATTAAAAGTTTATTACTGCTAAATCAAAAACTTAATGAATTAGCATAAAAATCATTTAGTTGATTTTTTTATCAGATGTTCCAAAAATAATAAAAACAGTTATAATTGTTTTCACAATTAATTATTCTGTAGGTTTGATGTTATGAGAAACAATTAGATTTAATTTGTATAGCCTAAAGATAATTTATAATCAAAAAATTTTAATTGGCATAGTTCAGTATATATTATGTGATAAAAACTATTTAGAGGCATGCCCAATAATTTTTCTATACTCCTCTCCTACAAACAAGCCTAATTTGGATAGTGTTAGACATAAAGTATAGAAAGCTCTAGAACAATAAGCAACAAATAAGAGCCAATAATAATTAGGCTAAACATGAATAACACACAAAATCAAAAAAAAAGTCTAATGTCAGCATACATCAGAAGAGCATATTGGACAGTAAATAGCATACACAACAAGGTGTTTTTTAATTAAGCTAGTAAAATATTTGTAATACCAAACAGAAAAAATAAAATCATAACCATGTTAACAGAACAAAATGCATTAGAGGTTGCTTTGTTACATATAACTAAAAAAATAATTAAGAAAGCAGAAGAGAAGCAGCCAAAAAAGAGAATCAATGTTATCAAACAAAACAAAAATAGTATAATACAAGAATTTATAACAAGATACTCACAAAACAATAGAAAAGAGATTTAATAACAGTTAACAAACTTAAACCAAAAACATGAAAAAGTATACAAAATGCCACAGAAAAGGAAAACAGAAATTAAAAAAACAATTAAAAAAGAAGTGCAGAACAATGCAGAAAGCATATAAAGAGAAATAAGCATAAAGATAAGTTAGGTAAACAACAATTAAGAAAAAGAGAATTCATTTAGTCAAAAAAAAATACAAAAAAACAAAAAGAGAAGCAAGAACAAGAAGACATCAAACTAAAATTTAAAAAGAAAATTGATATAATAAGAGAATCTTTTGAAGAGAGCATATAGGTCCCAAGCAAGAGAAATTATAATTAGAACAACAGCCTACTTGTAAATATACTAGCATACAACATACTAGAAAAACAAAAGAAGAACACATAAAATTTATCAGATGGTCTTTAAAAAATAACATATATTAAAGATGTTAAAGAAGTCTTTAAAAAGGGAAATCTATAGGTAGAAGTTAACTTTGACTGCAAGTATAACAGAAATGAAGCAATACAAAAAATCAGCAAAAAGGAGAGTGCCTAGTATAAAATGATATTAGAAAAAAAAAAACACTATAAAGAGACAAATGCAACATAAAAAGAGAAGTCAAAAAAAAAATAGTAGCAAATTAAAAACTAAAGAAAAAGAACTCAAATAAAAAGAAAATAAAATTAAGACAAAAAAAACTAATATGAAACAAATGAAGAATCAGAAAACACAAGTTATCTAATGATTTGGAACTTATCTGCAGATATAAACAAAAGAGAATTGGCATCTGTAAAAGATTTAAAAAAGTCTATAAAGTAAGAATTAAGAAATTCAAATATAAAGCCTTAGCAGTAGTTAAGATAAAGAAAATATATAAAAATATTCTATAGGCTATACTAATAAACAATAATAAACTAGTATGAGTAACCAAAAAAATAGAAGACTATGAAGCAAAAGAAGAACAAAGAAAATATATAACAAAACTGATAAAATTATCAGAAAATGTCTTAAAAGTTTTACTACTATGAAGTTTAAAGAACAAAAAGGTTAAATTAGTTTACATCCTATCAAATAGAAATGAAATCCAAAAAAGAATAGCAATAGTCATGTTTGCAACAGAAAGAAATATAAGAGCTGCCTAAACAAAACTGATTATGTATAACAACTTCGAGTTTATTGAGTAAATGAAGAAAAAAGAGAGACAAGGAAAAGAGAAAGTCTTGAAATAGAGAAAGAAAGAAGCTAAAACAGACACAGCTATACCCCATATGCAGAAGAGAATAGAAGCAATATAGAAAAACAAAGAAATAGAACTTATGCAAAAAAGTACAAAAACAAAAATAGTGTAAGTCAAAAGAATATTCTACTAAATAAAAGAAGCAGATCTCAAAGTTAAAATAAAAGAAACCATACAAAAGATACAAAGATAAGGGAAGAAGAAGTAGAAAACTTTAAGGAAAGACCAAAAGAATTCATGATGCATAAATAAGAAAAAGAACCACACATAGAGAACTTCCTAGAACAAATTTGGAAAAGATTAAAAAGATTAGAAAAGACAAGAGGTACAGCTAAGAAGGGCTTAGCTAATCACTCTTGAGAGCACTCTAATTGAACATATAAATATAGATAAGAAGATTAGAGATTTTTTATATGATAAAAAAAGGCTTTTGAATAGAAAAATAAAGAAAAATCTCCTAATTCAAAAGAAGTAAAAAGAATAAAAAAAAAAAAGTAGAAAATACAAATACAAAATACAAGCAGTTAAAAGAGAAATAGAAAAAAAATAAAATCAATAAAAATTGCATATCACAATGTTAACAAACTCAAGACCAGAGATTGAAAATTAGAAAACCTGCTAAGCTGGGCAGAAAAAGAAGAAATAGCATTTTTGGAAATTACAGAAATAAACATTACTGAAAAAAAAAAAATCTTGTTGTACAATCTTAATACAAGATTTAAAGATTACTAAGCAAGTGCAGTATTAGACAAGAAAAAAGAATCAGATATTGGAATTTTAATAAATAAAACTTAGGAAAAACATGTTGGAGCAGTTAAAAAACTCAGCAAATACATGATAGAAGTAAAGCTATACTTCAAACAACTAGTATTAATATTGATAGAGATGTACATCCTACCAAATAACAAAGCAATCAGTAAGAAAGTACAGCAAAAAATTGTGAAAATAGTAACAAACAAGAGGAAGCACACAGAAGTAATCATACTTAAAGACTTCAATTACATAGTTGACAACATATTAGACAAACTGCACTCACAAACAGCAGAATATAAAAAATTGCTAATTTTTAATTAGCTCAAAAGACAGAATTTTATAGACTCTTTTAGAAAACTGCATCCAATAGAGAAAGTGTATACATAGTCAAATCAAAAAGCAGCACCAAGAATTGACTATATCTGGTTGTTAGAAACAATTGCTGCTAGCTTTTAAAAAGCTAATATAAAGAAAGCAGAAGGTATAACAGGTAGCAATTACAAGATATTAGCAACAGTTATATAGGTAGAACATGTAATTGCAAATCAGAATTATGCAAAAACCAAATGCAAAGATCAAATAAGAATAATATATCTGTATGAAGAAGCAAAGCAAGAAGACTAAAAAGAATACCTTAAAAAACTTCAAGTACAATTAAAATAAAAAGAAGTGCTAAAACAATTAGAAAAAGATAGAGAAAGCAATATGTACAGTACAGATATGCTAAATTATATATGGAATGCAATAAAAAAAGCTATAACAAAAGCAGCAAATAAGCAAATTCTGAAAAAAAAGATATTCAACACAAAAGCAAACAAAAGACAGCATCAGAAAAAGCCATAGCAGGATAGACATATAATCAAACTTCAACAAATAATTAAAAAGACAAAAATAAGAAAAAACCAAGAAATAAAAAAAGAAGAAAAAGAAATGATAAACAATAAACTTAAAAACATTAGCAAAAAAATAAGAGTAGTGTTATTAAAGTTATATAAACAATGTTTAGAAGTATGGATAGATTATATAAAAAACTGATAAAGAATTCTGAAAGACAAAAGAAAAGAAAAGTAGAAGCTAGCTCAAAGAAAACAGATAAAAAAAAATATAAATAGAAGATGTGAGATGATAAAAACTAACCAAAGATGAATAATTGCTAGCCTCCTAAACAAACTATACAAAAAGATAATTTTAAACAGGTTTATAATCTAAAATAAAGACAAATCAGTTTAATAATAGAACTTAAGGCTGTCTTAAATGGTCTGATAAAGCATTTTAGAAATCAATTCAGAAAGCAGAGAACCAAACTAGAGAAAATGTTAGAGAAATGGATAAAGATGTACAATCCAAAAGAGTAGATAAGAAGTTCTAATATAAAAAGTTAAAAGAAAAGATAAAAGAAGAAGAATATGAAGACATACTAAGAGAACTCAAAGCCAATACACACAGGTTGAACAAATAAATAAAGAGTAAATAATAGGTAAATAACAGAAAAAAATCTGCCATTATTCTACCTTATATCTGCCAAATAATAGCAGCATAACAGCAGTATAACAGCAAAATAACAGTAAAATAACAGGAGGTTTGTCAATATGAGTAACATAATAGTAACATAA
>CAJVQA010008533.1:0-12872 GCA_910591915.1 Cetraspora pellucida
AGCAGCAAATAAGCAAATTCCAAAAAAAAAGATATTTAACACAAAAGTAAACAGAAGACAGCATCAGAAGAAGCTATGACAGAATAGAAACATAATCGAACTTCAACAAATAATCAAAAAGGTGAAGATGAGGAAAAACCAAGAGATAGAAAAAGAAGAAAAAGAAGAAATAAATAACAAACTCAAAAACATTGGTAAGAAAATAGGAGTAGCATTACCAAAGTTATACAAACAATGGTCAAAAGTATGGATAGATGATATAAAAGGTTGGCAGAGAATTCTAAAAGATAAAAGAAAAGAAGAATGGGAATGAGCTCTAAAAAAACAAATAGAAGAAAATATAAATAAGAGATATGAGATGATAAAAACTGACCAAGGATGAATGATTGCTAGTCTACTGAATAAGCCGTACAAGAAGATAACATTAGACAAATTTATGATCCAAACTGAAGATGAGGTCAGTCTAACAACAGAACCCAAGGCTGTCTTAAATGGTTTGGCAAAGCATTTTAAAAATCAATTCAGAAAATGAAGAACCAAACTGGAGGAAATGCCAAAGGAATGGATAAAGGTATATAATCCAAAAGAATGAATTAAGGAGTCTTGGTATGAGAATTTAGAGTAAGAAGAATGGGAAAACACACTAAGAGAACTCAAAGCCAATACAGCTTCAGGAATCTCAGGCATAAGCTATATTTTAATAAAACAAGCAAGGAAGAAGTCACAAAAAATTTTCAGAGCCTTTGCAAATCTAGTCCTAAAAATAGAAGAAATGCCAAAAAAATAAAAAATAGCACAAGTCTACCCAATCCCAAAAGATATAGACTGGGAATATAATCTGAACAATATTAGACCAATAGCACTAATTGAGACCTTTAGAAAGTTAGTCACAAAGGTAATAACAAAGAGGCTAGCCAAGATATTTATAGAAAGAGAAATACTTAAAGGACTGAATTATGCAGGCCTGTCTGGCAATTCCACAGAGCAACTAATACATATACTAAATATAATAATGGAAGAAGCACAAGAAAAAAGCAAAGAAATATGGATACTTCTACAAGACATGAAGAAAGCATTTGACTCAGTCCCATTAGAAAGCTTAGAGTGGGCACTTAAAAGAGTTAAAGTACTACAAAGAACAATTAAATATATTATTAACTTCTTCTGTAAACATTAACTCAAAGTGATTATAGCTTATGGCCTAACAAAAGAAATAACAGCAGAAGATGGTATAGATCAAGAAGAAGTAATTTCTCTACTTGTCTGGTGACTCTTTTACAATCTACTGTTGGAAAGAATTTAAAATGATAGACTACTAGGCTATACAGTAGTGCAAGAAATATTAAAAAATGCAGACAGTAATTGCATCACAAAACATAGGCAAGCAGTGATTGCTTATGCAGATGATACTACATGGATTGCAAATAGCAAAGACCAACTGCTAAAAATTCTTGGAATTGCAGAAGAGTTCTTTAAAGTGAATGACATTAAAATAAATGGAACAAAATCAAAGCTTATAGTAATGAACTCTAGACTAAAGAAAGAAGATAGAAAAATTACATTTAGGCAGAGTAGAATAACAGAAGAACCAAAGAATAAGATTGTAAGATTATTAGGAATTTGGCTAAACAGTGGAATGAAAGAGTCACTAGTCTGCAAAAAAGCAAAAGGAATAGTTAACCAAACAGTTAAAGATCTTAGATATAAAAAAATGACAATAAGCCAGATCGTATATATAAATAATACAGTAATAATTTCAAAATTAGAATACCTTTTGCAGTTAACAAGAGTATCAGAAAAGATAATCGACAAAATCTACTAACCAATAATATGTTTGGCAAAGCATAAGTGCAACATGATGAAAACAACAAACAACTGCATAATTGAGCACAAAGGTCTGAGTAATTGTAAGTTACTAAGTCAAGAGATAGCAACAAAGCAAATAAGTAGTTTATTCACAAAACTCAACAAAAAAGACAATTTAGGTAATCTAACAAAACTTAGAATAGCTTAAGGGTATCAAAAAGCAGGCTTAGTAAAAGATATTTGGAACTCTGAATTAAGACCAGAAGAAATGATGTATTGAAAACACAATTTAGCCTGTTGAAAAATAGTTAAAGCAAGAGAGATGGATATTAATTTTAAAGCAAGAGATTACTTATGAAGAGTATATGGCTATGGAACAAGTATAAGAGATTCAGTTAGGACTAAATTATAGACAGCAAGTAGTAGTACAATAAATGAATGGAGTTTAATATATCTGAACCAACTTGTGGACATGAAAGGAAAGAATTTAATTACATAAAAACAGCTCAAAAGCCTTTTAGGACTGTCATATAAAGGAAAAAAAGCCAAATAGTTCAGCAAAATAGAAGAGAAGATGTTAGTGATACAGACAAGTAGAGAAATATATGACTAATACAAGATTAGAGATCACAACACACAGGCCCTAACAATCAACTGGACAAAGATATCTGAAGACAGAAGGAAGAAAAAGTGGATTGTACATGGACCAAAACACAACCTGCAATTTAGTAAGATATCAAAAAAAAAAAAAAAAAAAGATCTTAGCAGAACATTGGTTATTACAAAAATTAGAAGGCAAGACATATACTGAGATAAGCAAATGCAAAGGATGTGAGAACAGTACAGAACAAGTAACAAACAATTGTGAAAAGTGGATAAGATAGAATAATAACATAAAGGCAGTTCCAGAAACATTAGTAAAGAAAGTTAGTAACAAGATTAACGCAACATTAGAACAAATGCTTGAAAACAGAACAATAGAAGAATGAAGAAAAGAAGAAAGAGAGCTAGTTGAACTTAAACAAGTAAAAGAATTAGAGACAGAATTAATCAAAAAATAAGCATTTGACAGTAAAGTTGAAAATATCATAATAGAAGCCCTATCAAGAAACAAGAGAAGAAACAAAGACAAATACATTCTCTATACAGATAAAGCATTATATAAAAGAGAAGGAGAAGACAGTTTAGCAAAAATAGGTATCAGTTAGGTGCAGGTTAGTGATAAAGAAAACTGGCCAGAAGAAGAAATAACACTGGAACTCAAAGGTTGGCCTTTAGCAATGACAGCAGAATTAGCAGCAATATAGTTATCAATTTTAATGATACTAGAGGGAAAAGATATAGAAGTATATACAGATAGCCTTGCAGCAGTAAGGCACATTAATAGGGCAATCCAAGTGATAGGAGATGACAAAATTCTAAAAAAGAAAAATATGATATAGATAATAAATATTGTAAGCCTACTCGAAGCAAGAACAATAGAATAGAACTAGTTAAGGTTAAAAGTCATAGCAATGACAAATGAAATGACAAAGCAGATTACTTGCAAAGAAAGAAGCAATATATAGAAGAACAATATTTATGGAAAAAATTAAATGTGACAAGATAAAGTACTATTTAGAATGGAAAAACAGAAAAGTTGATATACCAATAAGACTTCTTTGTAAAATAGTCACAAATGCCAAAATCGAAGCTAGTTAAAGAGAAACAAATCCAATTTGAGCACTAGAGCCAGAAACTGAGAACACTTGATATAATTGGTCAAGCTTTTGGAAAGAGATGAATAGAACAAAAGGTGTACATTGCACAACATGAAAACTTAGTACAAGAAGAGTTACAGTGATTATATGCATAATAGACAGCCTACTAATGCTAGAAGAAATAAATAGAAGAAGACCAGAAATATATACAACAACTAATTGCCAAGTATGCCAAAGAGGTGAAAAAGAAACCCAAGCACACCTAGCAAGCTGCATCAGACAAAAAAGCTTGTAGAAGAGAATTCAAAAAGTAGCAACAGCAACAGCATGGAACAGTCTTAAAGAAAGTAAAAGAGTTAATAACAAATAAGGTTGGAAAAAGGATTAGTCAAATTCTAAACAGACAGGCAACACAAAAATGCATAGATATAGTAACAAGAACAGTATGAAATACATTTTATGACCAAGTATGAAGAGTCTGTTATGAAAAAATGCAAGAATGGGAGAAGAAGGTTAATATAACAAGCAAAATGAAAAAAGGTGCTTGAACTAGGAAAAGATTAGAGAAAAAAACAAAGAAGAATAAGATGGCAAAAGAAGAAGAAAAGAAGAGAAGATTAGAAAGAGTGAACTGAATGAAGAAAGAAGCTTGGAAGACAATTGATATGCTTGTCACAGAGAGAGAAAGACCCTTCTGGTATGGCTTTAAGTAGTTAGATGAGCAGTCTATCTCTAACTAAGATAGTGTAGCAGGTTGCACTTAGGTACCAATAAGGTGGCCAAGTGATGCTAGACTTAAGTATTGGGAAATTCTATGTAATTATAATTGTAAATAGTTTCAAGAATCTTAATAAAGTACTAGCATAATTGCTTAAAGTTAAAAAAAAAAAAAAAAAAAAGTCAAATATTCAAAAAATAATCAAATATATTTTAAACTTTTTTTATAAAAGATAACTTAAAATAATTACAACTTATAGGCTAACAAAATAAATAACAACAGAAGATAAAATAGTTAAAGTAATATTACTACTAATATGATGTTTTTTCTACAATCTATTATTAGAAAAGATACAGAGAGATAAAAGTTTAGACTATATAGTAAAACAAAAATCTAAAGAGAAAATATATTGCAATAACATTACAAGATACTGTTATATTGCAATTGAATATATATATGATACAATATAGATTGCAAGTAACAAAGAGCAGTTATTGAAAATTATAAAAATAACAAAAAAGTTCTTTAAAATGATTAATATAAAGATAAACAAATTTAAATTAAAATTAATAATAATAAATAGAAAAGTTAGAAAAATAAAAAAAAAATATTATTTAAAAAAAGTAAAATAATAAAATATTCAAAAAACAAAATTCAAAAGCAAAGCTGTTCAACTCTTTCTGCTGATCACTTATATACAAAACTGTAAAAAAATATTTTAAAAGTTTGCTAAAAAATAGCTATTAAAACCAACTTTACAGGCCTAAAAAAAAAGATAGAGTTTGTAAAAAAGATATAACAAAAATTAAAAATAGAAAACTAGAAAGCTCAATAAAGAAGATAGAGAAGAAAACATCTCAGTCAATATTTTGAAAAATGAAATTTAAGAAATTTGCTGTAATCTGGAAATACTGATCTATAGATTATAGCAATATATGAATAGATAAAGAAACAAACACATATATTGATAAATGTACAAACAAATCCAATTTAGATAGTAATAGACATAAGATACAGAAGTTCCAAAACAAATAGTAAATAGAGGCTACTAGTAATCAAACAAAATATAAGTAGCACACAAAGTCGAAAAAAAAGCCTAATGTTAACTTATATCAAAAGTGCATATTAAACAGCAAATAGCATATACAACAAGAAGTTTTTTAACTAAGCTAGTAAAATTGTTCTAACACCAGACAGAGAAAATGAAATTGTAGCTATGCTAACAGAACAAGAAGAATTAGAAGTTGTCCTATTATGTATAACAAGAGAGATAATCAAGAAAGCAGAAGAAAAATAGCCAGATATGAAGATCAATATTACCAAACAAGACAAGAATATTATAGTAGAAAAGCCTATAATAAAACAAACACAAGACAAATAGAAAAAAGTATAGCAACAGTTAACAGAAGCAAATAGAAATCAAGAAGAAAAAAATTCATTTATACAAGAAAGAGACATAGAAGTACAAAAGAAAAAGCAAAAACAAGAAGTTATTGAAATAGAAATTGAAAAAGAAATTGATATAGTCAGAGAACCTTTAGAAGAAAGCATATGGGCTCTAAGCAAAAAAAACAATAACCAAAACAATAATCTGCTTGCAAATATACCAGCATACAATGTATTAAGAAAAACAAAAAAAGAGCAAATAAAATTTATTAGATAGTTACTAAGGACAATATATATATCAAAGATGTTAGAGAAGTTTTTAAAAGAGAAAACTTATAAATAGAAGTAGATTTAATTGTAAATATGACAGAAGTGAAGCAATACAAAGAATTAGCAAGAAGGAAGATAACTGGTAAAGAATGATACCTAACGAAAAGAAGACAGCATGAGAAAACAGATACAACATAATGAGAAATATCAAAAGAAAAGCAACAGTAAAGTGAGAACTAAAAAAGAAAAACAGAAATAGAAAGAAAATAAAATTAAAACAAATAAAAACTAATATAAAATAAATAAAGAACCTAAAAACAAAGGTTATCTGACAATTTAGGATCTACCAACAAACATAAACAAAAAAGAATTAGAATACATCTGTAGAAGATTTAGGAAGCCTATATAGTAAGAATTAAAAGGTCAAAATATAAGGCCTTAGTAGTAATTAAGACAGAAGAAACTTATAAAGACATCTTATGAGCCATACTAGTAAATAGTAACAAACTGATGCAAGTAACTAAAGGAATAGAGAACCATAAAGTTAGAAAGAGACAAAGAAATTATACACCAAAACTGACAGAATTATTAGGAAGTATCTTAGAAGTCTTATTACTATGAATTTTAAAAAACAAGAGAGTTAAGTTAGTTCATATACCTCCAAATAGAAATAGAAACCAAAGAAGAACAGCAACAGTTATATTTGCAACAGAAGAGGATATGAGAGCAGCCCAATCAAAACTATTTATGTATAATAATTTCTGACTGTACTGAATAAAAAAAAAAAAGATAAATAAGATAAATAAAAGATATTAAAGAAGAAAGAAGAAAAAGCTAGAAAAGGTCAAGCCAAATCTTTGGCACAGAAGAGAGCAACAGCTGAAGAAAAAAACAAGAATTCAAGCCAAATACAAATAGAAAAAAGAGAGAGAGAAATAAAAGAATAAAGGATTAAGCAGCAGCAAGCAGAAGTAGTTTACAAGACTGAAATACAAAAAACAAAACAAAACACACAAATCTATCTGAAAAAAAAAGACCATACAAAAGAGACACAACAGAACCCAAAACTTAGATACAAGAAGAAGCTATATATACAAGTAATATCTTAAATCAAATTTAGAAAGACTAGAAAGGTTGAAAGAGGCAAAAAGTACAGTATAAGATAGTTTAGCTTACCATTCTTAAGGGTGCTCCAGTTGAATATATAAGTATAAACTAGAAGATTAGAGAGTTTCTGCATAGAGAAAGAAGAATTTTTAAAGAAGGCAATGCAGAAGCATCTTCAGGTTATGGAAAAGAAGTAAAGGCAAAAAGAAAAGAACAGATAGAAGTTACAGAAACAAGAAGCGAGTGACTAGAAGAAAAATAGAAACAAAAAAGAAAAGAAATAAAAATAGCATATCACAACATTAATAGACTTAAAACTAAAAGATGGAAATTAGAAAACCTAATAAAATAGGCAAAAGAAGAAGAAATCAATACTAGAAATTATAGAAACAAATCTTACAAAAAGAGAAGGAAGATTTCTAACATATGCAGCAAATAGAAGTTATATTAAATTTTGATCAGATGTAGCAAAAAACAAGAAAAAAGGATCTAGTATAGGTATCTTAGTTAATAAACAATAGGAAAAACATGTAAGTACAGTTAAAAAGATAAATAAATATTTAATAGAACTTATACTATATTTCAAGCAATTGAAATTAGTAGTTCTGAAAGTCTACATACTACTAAGTGACAAGATAATAGAAAAAAACATTAACAAAAAATAGTAAAAATAGTTGTAAAAAGAAAAAGACATATACAAATAGTAATTTTAGATGATTTTAATTATATTGCAAATAATGTATTGAACAGACAATACCTACAAGCAGCAAGTTTCAAAAGGTTACTCATCTTTAATTAAATAAAGAAGCAAAACTTTAGTGATACTTACAGAAATATGCACCTGACAAGCCAAGAGTATACATGGTTAAATGAAAAAGCTGTAACAAGAATTAATTATATATAGATATCAAAGGAATTGGTCTCAGGTTTACAGAAGGCAGAAATTGAAGAAGCAGAAGAAATTACTAAAAGTAATCATAAAATAGTAAAAACAAAAATATGGATCAAATACATGATGGCAAAGAATAGCAAAACTGAGATTAAAAAAAAAACAGTTAAGAACAGTGTATTTATATGATCAGACAAAAGAAAAAACTAAAAAAAGTATATACAAAAGTTGCAGAAATGATTAAAATTCAAAAAGGTACTAAAAAGAACACAAAGAAAAGAACAAAAAGAGAAAAGAGAAATAGACAAAATAAACAGCATATGGAATATAATAGAAGAAGCAATCATTATAGTAGCAAGTAAACATCTATCTAAGAAAAAAATATATAATACAGTAATGAATAGAAGAAGCAGTTAAAAGAAACAGTACCAAGAGAAAAATATTGTAAAGTTGCAAAGATTAATCAAATATGCAAAGACAAGAGAAGACCAAGAAGTAACAGAAGAAGAAAAAATTGAAACAAATAAGAAACTACAAACATTAAGAGAGAAAGAAGGTGTAAAGCTGCCAAAACTATATAAATGATGGTTAAACACTTGGATAGAAGATATAAAAGGTTGGCAGAAACTGTTATAAGAGATAAAGAAAAAAGAATAGAAACAAAGTCAAAGAAAGCAGATAGAAGAAAGTATAGATAAGAGATATAAAATGATTAAAATAGATTAAAAGAAAATAATAACTAGTTTGTTAAACAAGTCTTACAAAAAGATAATGCTTAACAGATTTATTGAATAAGAGAAAGAAGTAACAAATTTAATAGTAAAGTCAGATTTAGTTAAGATAAGTGTAGCAGAACATTACAAGAAACAATTTAGAAAGAGAAACATGAAACTAGAAGAAATGTCAGAAAGATAAAAAGAAATCTACAATATACAAAAACATATCAAAGAAGAATGGTATAGGAAAGTTGAAGAGAATATCAAAAAAAAAGAATAAAAAGAGGTGCTAAGAGAACTCAAAACAGGAACAACTCCAGGCATATCTGATATAAGCTATATACTAATCAAATAAGCAAGAAAGAAAACACAAGAAATCTTCAAAGCCTTCACTAATCTTTGCTTAGAAGTAGGAGAAATATCAACCAAATAAAAAATTATGCAAGTCTACCCAATACTAAAAGATGTAAAGTGAAGGTATAACTTAAACAATATTCGTTCAATAGCACTAATTGAAATATTTAGAAAGGTGGTAACAAAGGTGATAACAAAAAGACTTGCTAAAGTGTTTATGAAGAGAGAAGTGCTTAAGGGACCAAACTATGCAGGCCTACCAGAAAATTCAACAGAGCAGCCAGTACATATTCTGAATATAATAATAGAAAAAGCAAAAGAAAAAAACAAAGAAATATAGATACTTCTGCAAGATATGAAAAGGCATTTAACTTACTCCCATTAAAAAGTCTTGAATTAGCATTACAGAAAGTCAAGATACTTAGAAAAACAATCAAATACCTCTTAAATCTTTTTTATAAAAGACAATTAAGAATAATTACAGCCTATAGATTAACAAAAGAAGTAACAGCAGAAGAGAAAATAGACTAAGAGAAAGTAATATTACTATTAACATAGCATTTTTTTTATGATCTATTATTAGTCAGAGTGCAAGAAAAAGAAAGTTTAGAGTATATAGTCAAACAATTAATTAAAAAAGAAATGCAATATAATAATATTACAAAATATTGCCAAGTAGCAATTGCATATGCAGATAATACAACATGAATTGCAAACAGCAAAAACCAGCTACTAGAGATTTTAGAAATAGCTAAGAAGTTCTTCAAGATGAATGATATAAAAATAAACAGATCAAAATCAAAACTGCTAGTAATAAATATAAAGATTAGGAAAGAAAAAAAAAAAGTAATATTTAGGAAAAGCAGAAAAATTGAAGAACCAAAAAGCAAAATAATTTATTTACTAGAAATATGGTTGAACAACAAAATGTGAGAAGTATTAGTTAAAAGGAAAGCTAAAAAGATAATCAGTTAAATGTTTAAAGATCTTAAACACAAAAAGATGACAATGAGCCAAATTACATATATAAACAACATAGTAATAATCCCAAAACTAAGCTATATGCTTCAGCTAACTAAGATTTTAGAAAAAAAAATATATGAAATACATCAACTAATGATTTGTCTAGCAAAGCAGAAGAGCAATTTACAAAAAACATTAGAAAATTGTATAATAAAACATAAAGATCTCAGTAGATATAGAACATTACAACAAGAGCTAATAATGAAGCAAGTAAGTAGTCTGCTAAGAAGATTAAACAAACAAGATAACTTAGGACAGCTAACAAAGCTAAAAATAATACAAGGCTGTCAAAGAGCAAACTTGACAAAGGATATTTGAAAACTAAAAGAAATGCCAGCTAACACTAGATGTTAGAAGAACAACCTAGTGTGTTTAACAATAATAAAAGCAAGAGAATAAGGAATAAATATAAGAACTGAAAGTAACTTATAGAGAAATTTTGAACATGATACCAGAATACAAGAGCTCTTAGATATATGTCTGTGAAGAAAAAGTAAAACTAAAATAAGTGAAGCAGATCTAATATACTTAAATCAACTGCTTAACACAAAAGATAAAAGTCTAATCATATGGCAACAGTTCAAAAACTATCATGAGCAGTTAAGCAAGGACAAGAAAGCAGAATAGTTTAAAGAAATAAAGTTAAAGATACTCAAAAGAGCATTAAACAGAAAAGTCAAAGAATGTTTTAAGACAAACAGACATAATACTTAAGTGATGAAAATAGAGTAGAAGTATATATTAGAAAATAAAAGAAAAAAAGAATAGATAATATACAGTGCACAAAACTGCAAGCAGCTAAAAAAGATAGTAAAGAAGAAGAAGAAGAAGAAGATTTTAATAGAACACTGGCAAATGCAAAACAAAGAAAATGAACTAGCAACAAAAATTAGCAAATGTGACAGATATACAAAAAAAGAAAAACAGATAGAAGGCAGCTGCCAGTAATAGATAAGAGTAAATAACAAGATTAAAATAATTTCTAATACATCAATAGAGAAGAGTAACAACAAGATCAAGTTAGCATTGAACCAATTAACAGGAAAAGTAAAAATAAAGAAGTTAAGAAATAATGAGCAAAAACTCATAAATTTTATAATAATAAAAGAGTTAGAACTAGAGTTAATCAAGTGACAAAATCTAAATAAGAATGTTAATCAAGAAATCATGAAGATACTAAGAAAAAACTTAATAAGAGACAAAACAAATTTATTATATATACAGATAGTGTAGCAAATGCAAAAGCCAAAAAGGAATTACTAACTCAGAACATGAGTATAAGATAAATTCAGACAAATAAGATGCAAGAATGACCAGAAGAAGAAATATCACTAGGGCTAGAAGAATGGATAACATCAACAATCACAAAATTGTAGCAATATGGACAGCAATTTTGACAATATCAAAGTAGAAATATATATAGATAGTAATACTGCAATAAGAAGTATTAGAAGAGGTTTGGAGCAAATAGATAAAATAAAGATCTTTAAAAAGAAAAATGTGATATAGATAATGAAGATCATAGACCTTATTAATATAAAAAAGATATGAATAGAGTTAGTAAAAGTCAAAAGTCATAGCAAGAACAAGTGGAACAACAAAGCTGATAATCTTGCAAAAAAGAGAACAACAAGTAAGAAAGTAATACAGATAGAAAAAGTTAGTTGTAAAGAGATAGAGTACTGTTTAGAGTGAGAAAACAGATGAACTAATATTCTAGCAAGACTGTTATGCAAATTAGTAACAAATGCAAGATTAGAAGCAGAATGAAGAGAAACAAAAGCAATTAAAAAGTTGAAGCCAAGAACAGAAATTATGATTTATGATTGAACACAATTTTGGAAAAAGCTTAAAGCAACTAAAGAAATACATTGCACAACAAGAAAAAGTAGTGCAAGAAGATGTATATTTATCAAGTGTATAATAGATAAACTTTTAACTTTAGAAGAACTTAACAGAAGATAATCAGATATATACATAACAACAAAATATCAAGTATGTTAAGATAAAGTTAAAGAAACACAGTCACACTTGGCATCATGCAAAGAACAAGCAAATCTCTGAAAATGAATCCAAAAAGTGACTATTACAACAGCCTGGAAAGGGTTGAAAAAAGAAGAAAAAACTCACATCTTTTCATATGTACTATATATAGCACTTTTCAAAAAAAGTAAAGCAGAAGAAATAGAAATAAGAAAAGTTTTAATCAAAGGCCTAATTCTAGAAAAGATGCAAGACAGACTAATACAGCTCCTAAATACAAAATGAGATAGCAGTTTATAGAGATGATAGCAAAGACAGTATAGGACACATTTTATGAACAGGTTTAGAGAATATGGTGTGAAAAGGTTAATAAATAAGAGAAAAAAGAAGAAATAACAATCAAAATGAAGAAAAAATAAGTTAAAAAGAAGAATTTAAAGAAGAAAGAAAAGGCAAGTCAGCAAAAGATTAAAAAAAAAAAGAAACAAGCAAAAGAGAAAAAAGAATAGAATTAATAAAGAAATTAGAAAAACAATATTGAGACTTGTTATGGAAGGAAGAAGACCCTTTCACTACAAACTTTAAGTAGTTAAACAAGTGATTTACTTCTGTTTAAAGTAGTGCAGCAGGTTGCACTTAGGTACCTTTTGGATGGCCAGGTAATGCTAGACTTAGTTGTTAGGTAAATCTATATAATTGCAAAAGTAATTTCAAGAATTTTAATAAAGTACTAGTATGACTGCTTAAGTTAAAAAAAAAAAAAAAAAAACCAAAATAGTTCTTTTTTTTTTTTTTTTTTTTTTTTTTAAGATGACCTCTTTGGTCTTTTGACTTTTATTAATTACTTATCAGTATTGTGGTTCAATGAACCACTACAGGAGAGCGTACAATTGGCTACATGTGTAACTTTTCTATATTAC
>CAJVQA010008534.1:0-12872 GCA_910591915.1 Cetraspora pellucida
AATGTACTTAATTATATATTATCGAAATAAAGGACTAGAGGAAAGACCTCTCTTATAAAAAAAAAAAAAAAAAAAAACAATAGCACAATTAGTAGCAATATGTGCAACAATCTTAATAATTCCAAAAGAAAGACAAGTAAAAATATGTATAGACAGTAATACTGTAATAAAAAACATTAATAAAGGTTTAGAACAAATAAATAGAATGAAGATTCTTAAGAAAAAAAATAATGAAGATTATAGATCTTATTAATATAAAAAAGTTACAAATAGAATTAGTAAAAGTTAAAAATTATAACAAGTAGAATGACAAAGTTAATAGTCTTGCAAAAACAAAAACAATAAGTAAGAAAATAATACAAATAGAAAAAGTTAATTGTAAAGAGATAAAGTACTACTTAGAATAGGAAAACAGATGAACTGACATACTAGCAAGACTGTTATACAAATTGGTAACAAATATAAGATTAGAAGCAAAATAGAAAAAAACAAAAGTAATCAAAAAGCTAAAGCCAAAAACAGAGATCATAATTTATAACTGAACATAATTTTGAAAAAAATTAAAGATGACTAAAGGTGTATATTGCATAATAAGAAGAAATAATACAAGAAGATGTATATTTATAAAATATATGATAAATAAACTTATAACTTTAAAAGAATTTAATAAAAGAAAGCCAAATATATACACAATAACAGAATGCCAAGTATGTTAAGATAAAGTTAATAAAACATAGTTACACTTGGCATCTTGCAAAAGACAAACAAATCTCTAAAAATAAATCTAAAAAATAATTATCATAACAGTCTGAAAAGAGCTAAAAGAAGAAAAAAGAACTTATATTCCTTTATATATACTATATATAATACTTTTTAGAAAAGTAGAAACAGAAAAAATAAAAATAAGAAAAGCATTAATTAAAGGCCTAATTTTAAAAAAAGACAAAACAGATTGGCACAACTCCTAAGTATAAAGACAAAACAACAGTTTGCAAATACAGTAACAAAAATAATATAAGATACTTTCTATAAACAAGTTTGGAGAATACAATATGAAAAGTTAATAAATAGGAGGAAAAAAAAAACTAATAAACAAATTTAAAAAAAAATAAAGAAAAAGAACCTAAAGAAAAAAGAAAAAATAAATTAACAAAAAATCAAAGAAGAAAAGAAGCAAGTAAAAAAAAAGAAAGAATCAAAGAAGAAATTAGAAAAACAATTTAAAGTTGTGAAAGAGGAAAGATCTTTTCATTATGAACTTTAAGTAGTTAAATAAGCAGCCTACTTCTATTTGAAATAATGCAGCAAGTTGCATTTAGGTATCTTTAGGATGACTGGATAATGCTAGGCTTAGCTGTTAGGTAAATCTATGTAATTGCAAAAGTAATTCCAAGAATCTTAATAAAATGCTAGCATGACTGCTTAAGTTAAAAAAAACAAACAAATAAATAAGTATGTAATCAATATAAAATAAACAATACAATTTATAAATTCTAAAAAGAAATGAATAGATTATATATAGCTTAATAAATAATTAATAATTAGTCAAAATAATCAAAAAAGATAAGAAATTTTTAATTAAATACTGCTTAATATATAAAGAAAAAAATATATATCTACAAAAATAAACAGATGCAAAAGTTATAACAACACATAAATACAGATAATAAATAAATATAAAAGATAAATATAACAAGATTACAATATAAAAACTATTTTAGAATAAAGAGTAATAATAAGATTAATACAATAATAGACTAATAAAAAAAAAACAGAACAAAAGAATAAAGAAAAAAGAAAAGAAAATTAATAAAACTTAAATAAGCAAAAAAGACTAAAAGTTAAAATAGTAAAAAAAGCAAAAATTAGATAAAATGCTTACAAACCAACTAATAAAAACTTTAACAAGAAACAAAAAAAAATATTTATTCTACATAGATGAAGCACTATACAAAAAAAATTAAAAAAATAATATAGAAAAAATAAGTACAAGTAAAAAAGAAAAAGAATTAACTAGAAAAAGTAATACTAAATTTAAAAGGATGGTTTTCTATAATATTTTAAAAGCAGAATTATACTCTATATAAAATCTCAATTAAATATTCAATAAAGATAGAAGTATGACTTCACCATTAATGTTAAAAAAATTTAATTTTGTGCACCAATATTATTGTTATATTTTTGATATTTCTAATATAAATGTATCAAAAATGCAATTTTAGTTATCAAAAATGTAAAATATAAGTCTGCTGCACAAATTTGTATAACGTTATACAAATTTGGTATAACGTTACACAAAACATTGTAACGTCACACAGATTTAAAAAGTACTAAATTTGTGTGTATATTACACAAGTTTAAATTATATGGGTTTTAAACATCGCACATGTAATGTTGTTGCCATAAAAACAACCTAAAATAAACCGGGTTTTTCGTATAGTCAGGATTAGGGTTAGATACGTGAAAAAAGAAAAAGGCTTATAGTAAAACGTTGCAAGAAATTTTTTCGTTAAAACATGAGATGGTTTCTTAATCGACAATTTGAGTTATAGGTAATTTTTGACAAAACGAACGTTTTTTTTGAATTTTCTGATCGTGCTACGTTGCAATATATAAATATACTCTATCTATAAAAGATGTAATATATTGCACCTGCAATAAATTATAAAATCCTTATATAATTTTTGAAAAAATTCTTAATAATGTATAGTACTTGGTATATATAGAGGAGCATGCACCGGACACAATAAAGAGGAGCATGCACCGGACACAATAAAGAGGGCATGCCCAAATTTTTTCAAATGCACCCCCTAAATCCTGGATAGTTCTACGTATCGTCTGCATATTTTTTTAAAAAAAATTTAGATTAAGTAATATAATTGCACAGTATCGGCAGTAGGCATGTGGGTATGACAAATAATCCGGTTTGAGCTAACTCATTTAAGAACGTTACGATTAGCGATGGGACTACTGATGTAAAAATTCAATTTTCACGCACTGTGATATATAAATTATTGAAATCGACAATTAAGTATCACCATTTGTTAACATTGATAGTCCCATCACTAGTTACGATGTTTTTTTCTCGTAGAAGGTAAGAATTCGTTTCGAGACCGAAATAAAGTATGAAGGAAAATGGAGACATCACCAAAGCTTACACCATTAATGAAGAGCAAGAAGCTAATGATATATCAGAAACCAGTGATAATAAAGAACAGGAAGACATTGGCAGACAAGAATTTAAATTAATGAACAAGAAATCATTAATGCAGAATAGGAAACAATTGAAACTGTCGAGATTCAATAGTAGAATGCGTTTATAATTTAATACAAAAAGAAACGCATATAATTGGGTTGACTAAGTCAACTGGCAACGCGGACCTTCTAAGAAGATTGACATAGTATAGCACTACTGAATACATATGGGTAGGAGCGTTGATACCAATTTCGGAACGTCCGTCGTATTAAGCGAGGATGCGTTGCCCTACATCAAAAAAAAAAAAGGGTTACTTAGTAATCAAATTAATTTTCGACTGATTAATCATGAATTAAGTTTTTACCATGATGCACCGAGAATTACATAATGTTTTCCATCAAAAAAATCGGAAGAATATCCAGGATACAATTTACTTTTAACGAACCCAGGGTATTCTTCAAATTTCGTAGAAGTACATGCCCACACATTACCAATCTTATGAACAGAATTGCCATCCAAGGGAACATCAGTTGGATGCCAATGGGCAAATCCAAAATTTGAATCCAAATCTGAATTTTGTGAGTAAGTATCATAAAACAATCGTAATTCCTCTTCAGTGGGTAGTCGCATATTTGCCCATTCGGCATAATGGTTTGCTTGTTCCTGACTCAACAATACGGGCCAATTCATTGCCACATTCATATCGACAGGTCCGAATACAGTCCGAACTCTATATTCAAATGATGGAAGATCTATTGGAATCCAAGATAACGGGTAATTACGATTCAAAGTTGCCTTCATGAATCCCAAGTATTCATTGTTAGTTATAGGGCGTGATTGAATTTTAAATGATTGTACGGTGATTGTCCGTAAAGGATGTTCGTTATCCCAACCGAATGGTAAGTCTAACAGAACTGAGTCGTCGAGATCCTCATTATCATCATGACCAAGTGTAACAGTTTGTGTGGGTATTGTAATTAATTTTGCATCAGAAGCTTTATGAATAGATGGAGTGAACTTAGGAATAACAACGCCTTTTGGTGGTAAAGGATCCTCGAATTGCACTAACATATAAAGAAAAGTTTCAAGATGCATTGCTTCATGTTCAAAAGACATCCACAAGACACGACCTAATGAACGTGGAATTTGTTTATCCTTATAGGCATCGTAAACACGTAAAAGTCTTTGTCTAACTTTGTCTTGATATTCGAGGATTGAACTTAATTTTGGCCATTGATCGGGAATAGCCGAATGAGGATTACACTTTGACGTATCATCCATATCAGGATCAATTCCTCGTTCGAAAATGGTGGCAAAGCTTTCTGGTTCTGTGAATGTTTCATGACTATATGTTGCCAATTTAATATCAAGGAAAGCGGGAATATGACCGAGGTAAAAAATAAAAGGATGTCGAAGATAAATAGGTTTTGAAAGCATTTTATCCAATGGAATCATGCTCAAGGATACTGTATCCCATGATTTCCATATTTCTCGCCATTCTTCAACGGTTGGTACAGACCCATTTGATTCTTGAAGACGTGTAAAGAAGAATGGAGGTTTATAAGTTAAGTGAAGATCATATTGAAAATCAGAATCAGACCAACTTTCTACATGTGCCAAACGAGCATCGTAAAAAAGTTTAGTAGTTTCAGCCTTATTATATTTATAAGCATATTCAATTAGAATAAGTTCATCTTCTTTTAATTTAATTTTGATTTTTTCTTTGTTGACATCATTAGGAAGTACAAATTCTAATGTTTGATCATTTTTAGATCGATAATACGCTTCATGTCTACCTTCATCTTCATTATAAGTTGCAAAATAATCAAAATTATTACGATTGATAAATGGTTGATCAAAAATAACATTAAGATGATCCAATCCATTCATTATAAATTCAGCGGTGATGCCTTGAGGATCATTGTAAGCAGTGGCAATTTTCTCAGGGTCATTTCTTCTATCGATTCCGATTAAGAACAAATCACCTGGATTCATTGATTTTTCTTGGAAACGATGGATAAAATTTGCACCATCTTCTCTATTTAAATTTCCAATTGAGGAACCTAACCACATGATAGTTTTTTGTTTATCTTTTGGTAAAGTTGCAACAAAATCCATTCCATCTTCATAAGTGCCACAGAGACCAACAAGTTTAACATTTGAAAAGGTTCCCAACGAGGATAAAGATTTATTAAGCTCATGTTCCATGAGGTCGAGGGCATAATAAGTAATATTTTTCTTCTTTTTTTCCAGATTATTGAGAATAATCTGAGTCTTACGCAACGATCTGATATATATATAAATATATATACTTTTTAAATTAGCTATCTTATGAAAAAAAATTTAAAGACACGCACAGTATTTGACAAAAATACTCTGCCAAAGAAATTACTTAAATATTGTGCAGCTAGGGACTTTTTTGGTCCAAATTAAACTGTAACTTTTTACGATGAATTTTTCTTGATGAGCTATTTATTAAAAGTTTATAAAAAATAAAATTCTTAACATACTTGCTTAGTAAATAAAGATGATCAGAATTCTGAAATTTCCAAAGTACAAAAGTTTAGGACCAGTCCAATGGTTAGGTCCTAAATTTTATATTTTAAGGATTTTCGAGTTTTGGTGAAGATTTACCAGCTTTATTTACTAAGCAAATATATCAAGAATTTTTATTTTCTACAACTTTTATAAAAAAGAAAAATTAATTGTAAAAAGTATCCTAAATAATCTAAGAAAAAGTTAAAATTTTTCTTAAAGAATTATTATACCCAAATGCTAATTAGATAGCAGTCCCTAAAATATGCAGTCATCTCTCTAAACCAAACAAATGCTGTGGCTGTGCAGAGATTATTTGACGCTAAGATTTGAATTATTTAAATAGGAAAATTTTAACAGCTATCTTTTTTTTTCTAGTACAAGGTTAGAATTTAGAAATAAGGTCATTAATGAGTATTATATGTATTAATTTTAGTAGGTGCCTCAAATCACAGCGTCAGCCGATCACAGGTCAGTCGCAACAATAGCTCATGGTTATTAGAGAATTGACAGTAAGCAATATTCTAAATTCTTTATTCTTACCCGGCTCCGAGTTCAATCACGCTACTGTCCGAGGCGATGTAGTCAGTGATTTGGTCAACTTCTTTATTCAAAATATCGATTTCACAATTGGTCAAATAATATTCGTCAATATAAGTAATCTGGTCAAAAAATTGTAAACCGCGGTCATCATAAAGAATTATTGTAGGGATAACTTTCATGTCATTTTCTTTCGCGTTGAGGCCATTGATTATATCATTTATGAGGTTTTGCTTCGTGATTTTTTTTTTACAAATATTGATTAAAGAAAATGTCATATTGACATTGAAGTTTCAAGTTAGCAAAAAAAAAAGATTTATTTTAAGATATATTCCGGTGTCACAAAAAAAAAACCACAAAGAGAAAACCTGACTTTGGGCTTTTAAAATGTTTACTTTCCAAGTCCAGTTATATTTGTAAGCCCAAAGTTCGGCTTTTTCTTGGTGTTACTCATCTAATAGTGATGTATATAAAGCATTATGATTAATTAATAATTGCTTTTATTTTTTTGTTTTTTTTTCCCGTAACAATGTTCTATATATTTTTGGTAAGTACGTTACGTCGTAATACAGAATTCGTAGTCTACATCAGTATTAGTATGATTTGTGCCGGTAATACAACCCAAAAAAGGAAATTTGATTTTGTAAATAAACAAAGTGGTAAAAACACGAATTTAAGGTTAGAACGTTGACATTAAAGCTATAGTCATAGACTATTACTCATAAGATGTTAAATTTCGTTTCCGACATTTTTAATTAGTGCAACAAGACCGGTTTAAACACTAGCTTTTGAGTATTTTCGCTTTTTCTTCTTTTACACGTGTTCGGAATTCATGTCGGGCTGATTCGGAACGATCAAATTTGAATTCACTGATTGGCTATTTTCCTTTTAGGAGTTTGTATTACCGGCACAAAGTAAAGCCCGTCGAACTAAAAATAATTCGATTCTCTTATCTGATATCTATACGTATCTGTATTCGATTATATGTAAATGGAGTTACCGTTACATTTTTGATGTACATACGTAATTACGTACCACTTAAATTTCAGTAAAATTATCTTTCATATGTTGAAAGTTTATCAGTTGTTACGTACCATGAAACTTAATTTACCAGATACCCTACCCATGTTACGTAAATTTACGAAAACTGGATATCTATCAGGTTTAGGCTGTATGATACGTTAGTACTTACGTACAAAAAAAAAAAAAAAACAATTATGTCATAATTAAAGCTTAGAAAACTTTTTTTTTTAAGTTATCGATATCAGTAATAGAATGTTCAAATTAAGGTATTGAAAATTGCTTGTCTTCATATGTTCTAAATAATTACAGAATAATTATCTTTCGTATTCATTGTAAAAAAATTTTTACAATTCTTTAATAACGAACAAAATTGGTCATTATTTTAATTTCAAAAAGCTCCTTATAAAGTAACTTACATTGTCTATATGCTATATACAAGTATGTATATGTTTGTTTATAAAAAAAAAAGAAAAAAAAGGTTCGCTATACAGAGTGAATATATTTAGTACATGATTATCTTATACATGATTATCTATCGTTTTGATTACCGTTATTGTATAAGATAATATAATATACTTTTTTTTTTTTTTGTAAACCGAGTACCCTTATGTCAAGAAAATTCCGAGCTACCGACCAAAACAATATCGGTTCGTAGTATCTCAAAAATTTCCTATAAATCTAACATTAAAAACCGTGTCCTAAAATAAAATTTCATTCTGGAAACTTTTACTTAGAGGTCGAAAGTGAGTTACTATAATGAATTTTTGTGTTATTTGCGGTTTTTTTTTACAATTTCTTGTTTTCACGTTTATTACACAAGATCTTGTGTAATTTTATTGGATCCGGTTATGGTCGGAAGTGATTTTCAGCCCGGGGTTTCTTGACCCTAACCGAAACAAGTGGTTGCAGTTATACATATGGGTGGTTTTGCCTGTTGTTATTGTCGGGAAACTCCGGGCAATTATTTACATGACTTTTGCGCTTTCCCACATTGGTTTACATAACAATCCGGGTCGGAATGCGCCAGCATGACTTTTTTTCTTCCAATTTTTACAGGAGATTACCAAATTTTCGGATCGGTTCCATTGGATTTAGGCCAGCATTTAGAAATATATGTCAACCATTTCGAAACCAAAATTATCAGCTAAGCAACTTTACTTAATGAGTGGGCCATGACTTCATTAGTAAATCTTTTGGTGTTCTTGGGCAAAATTAGTTAATTCCGGCCCTGCCGATCATGATTCCGAGGTATCCCGACCGGAATTTTGGTGACCTCCCTGTATGGCAAAAATACCGTTCCTGATGGATCGTCTGTACTGTTACTTATTTACATACCGTTTCTGATATGGTTCTAAGAAAATGGTCTCTAAAATACTATACTACTACAGTGAAATATATGAAAAAAGTTATCGTCTATCAGGATGGCAAAAATCATCATTCGATCTTTATTACGTAATTCAATTATTTATATTCAAATTCTGATTTGAATGCGATTTTTAAATCCACAGAATCTCAGATGCAGCATAACATCTTTGCGAAGTGTAATAATAAAATATTTAAATCTGCTTTAAATTGATTTAAAATAAAAATCAGTGATTTATATCATCGTGATTTAAATCACATGCCATCCCTAGAAACAGTATTCAAACAGCTGTTTTTAACTCCGTCAAGATCGGTACTGATGATCCATCACGAACCTAGCATGACCACCAAAATCAGTTACGTAATCGCTGTTTAAAATAATTGTCCGAAATATAATGATGCAATTGTATATTAGTCATTTATGATGATATCTGTTTATAATATAGTACTGTAACAATGATTATTTAAATTTTCTTTCTTACCAAATATTTCGTGAAAATTTAATTAATGGAAGCCGATTATTCAACCCAATCGAACTCAAAAAAATGTCCATCCTGTCGAAAAATAAAACAAAATAATGAGTTTGAAAATAAAAAAAAAAACATGTATCGAATGCTTAACTCGTATAAATCAAGGAAAAATATGAAAAAATCAAGAGCAAAATATGGATGATATTTATGAAATGCAAGAGAATGCTATAGAACTTGAAATCTTGAAGATGTGGTTTATAACAAACATATGGATAATATTGAAGAAAATGCTCAATTGGATTTTTATATAACTATAAGTTTCTCAGATTGTATTGACAAATTAGGAACCAACATTGATGAATTACATACCAACTTAATAGCAACTGAAATTATAAAGTTTTGTGAGAAAGGTGACAGATACTCTTATGTTTACCATAAGAAGTATTATAATAAACAAACAAAAAGCACAACCTTCACTTATTGGTGCAATTGTTACCAAGAGCTAGAAAAAAAATAACAAAAGTTTTAAATAGTTCTAAGTAATGCAATATAGAGTCATAATTGGATCATTATGATTGTAAAGATGTTATTTTTATTAGAATTGATTTACAAAATAAATTAGCATCAGTAATATTAGATTTTATTTATTTTCATCTATGGCCACAATACATAAGTATTACTTATGAAATTAAAAAATATATTAAAAAAAACTTAGTTTATTTAACACCTGAGTTATATAATCAAATTATTCTTAAAAAGTTAAATAATTATGAATTATTTACTATTGTTCAGGCATATTATTGGTAGATATATCATGCTATTACAAAATATAAGTGATCAAATAATCAACTTCAGTCAGTCAAACTATAAAATTATCTTAGAAATAGATGATCTAATATAAGTATTTGCTTTTATAACATTATTTATTACCAATTTGCATAAAATGACTTTTGACATTTTACTTGTTGACATTACTTATAATATGACTAAACTTAAGCATAAGTTTTATTTAATTCTAACAGTTCTTGATGGTATAGGGTTTTCAATAAGTTATCTGTATAGTTCAAGTAGCAGAAATCATGATATATGTATAATTCTGATAAAATAATTTAAAATTATTTCAAATATAAACATTAATAATATAAAAATACTACTGTTTGATAAAAATTTCTTACAGATCTCTAATATACAAGTTATTTGAAAAAATATTAAAGTACAATTATGTAAATAACATATTAATATATTATAAAATAAAAATTTTTTTCAATTATAAAAAAAATAAATATCTGTTATAATGTAAATAAGGTATATAATAAATGTTCTGTAATTAATTCTATGTGTAATAAAGATTTTTTTGATATATAAAAACAAATACAGTTTTATGCAATAAGGTTTTTCTTAAAATTGAATTAAGAAAAGATATACTAGATTTTATAGAAATTTATTTTTACTATTATATATTGATATCTAGTACTGATAAAAAGTTCATTACATTATCTTATGAAATATGAATGCAGTCTATTCATGAAATATTTAACTATTGTTATTATAAAAATTTGTTATATATATAGTTATATTTATAAAATAAATAGTACTATTGAAACAGATGATTGCTTTAAATATTATTTATTTTACTAAAAATTTTAGTAATTTGTACAATAATGATTATTAAGTCTCATTGGTATATTTTTAAAAGAAGACTATTTATACAAGTTTAATCAGTTCTGCATTGATCTTATTTGTTATATTTTAGTTAAAAAATTATTACTTATACAGTTATAATAATATTAATTACTCTTATATAAAAGAATATCACTATCTTAACATAATAACTTTAAAAATAAATAGTAAAAATTTGCTATTCATACAATTAAAAATACAAATATCTAACAAATAATGAGCATTGAATATGTTTTTGTTCCTATTTTTTAAATAATAGATTTTACTTATATAAATATTTTATTAATTCTTTAGAAAATATGCCTGCTTCATTCTTTAAAAAAATTTGATAAATTTTTTTTTTTTTTTAGTATTAAGATGACCTCTTTGGTCTTTTGATTTTTATTAATTACTTATTGGTATTGTGGTTTAATGAACTAGTACAGAAGAGCATACAATTGGCTACATATATAACTTTTTATATTACCTATTTAAGGAGTCTGCCTGAAGGTTTCTTACCAATTGTCATATCTAATATCTCTGCTTAGATGTTTTACTTTAAACTCTTTGAATCTGTAATTTGTGTAACTCACTGAGTTATATCCAGATGCTCAGATTATTGTCTCAACCTTAGAACTAATTTATCCTTAAGGTAAACACCTCAGAGTTTTCTATACCTATTTTTACAACTAATCTAAGTATTGCTATAGCAGAACCAATACTTGTAGTTAGAATTTAATCATTAAACTGCTATACTCTTGTAGAATTTACTCAGATCTCAACATCTACTTCATAGCATAATTCTGATACTTTATATATTCCTGAATTTCATCAGATTCCCAATTCAGATGCCTTATATAAGACTATGACCAGTCTATTAGTATATTATATTGGCTCAATATCCTTTTTCTCTAGTTTGATTCAGCAGTCTAGTTGGTATTATCTTTGAAACTTCCAACTTAAAAGTTCTTATCCATCTGGTTATTAAGATCTGGATATCTGTTTCTCTAAACTAGTCTTTATAATAGCATTATTAAAGATCTAGCTATCTTTCTACTTGGATCTTTCTTAATAGACTTCTTGCTACTTAATTTTAATAGATTTATATGATCACAAGGATTTATCTAATATTTGCACTATCTAATTGCCAGTTTGCATTCTTTTATGTAACTACAAACCTTGTTCCAAAGAATAATGTCATGTGACTTACATAAATGCCCTATAACTTGCCAGTCATGCTGATGTAACCTCTATTACAGATATTCTAACCCAATTGTTAGTAACAGTTGTTGTAATATGAATATTACATAAATGATTATTCAAATTTTTACTATCAATAGAATTTGAACATCCAACCTACCACTTAGAGGGTTGACAACATGGCTACTTCACTAGGTTACTACATCTCTTAGTTTAATAAATTTATTTATATTGTATTTTTGAATATATAGATATATTTATTAATTTTTAATAAAATTCAAATTATCTATTAATTAAAAAAGTTAAAAAAAACAATATGAAAGAATATTCAAATATCATCTAACTATATACAACTTCTTTTAACAATAATAATTAATTCAACCATTTTTGACAACAATATTACAGAAGATGACCAATTAAATAATAATAAAACCAAATTAAAAATTTTTGATCAATATAAAAAAACTCTTTATGAGATATAGTTTATTTATTATTTTTATTTAATTAATTATATAGTATAATAAATAAAAGTATTATCAATGTTAATTTAATATAGATGCTTAGTCTTTTTGAAAAGTCTTATAACCTTTTATAGTAAAGAAAATAGTTAAAAAATATTAAATCAAATTTCAAGTTGATTTAAAAGATAGTAGATAATATAAAAATCTGAACCAAGTCAAAAACTTTATTTTATTTTATTTTTTTTTTGATGTTAAGGTAAGGCCTTGCTTATATCTTTATTGGTAGTTTTTAAAATTAGTAACTTCATTGAGTTACTATGTACAAAAATAATTCTATATAAATGCTATAGCCAAGGCCAACACTTGCAGTTAGGGCTAACCATTAAACTGCTAACTATATATAACTAACTTAAGTACAAATAAGAA
>CAJVQA010008535.1:0-12872 GCA_910591915.1 Cetraspora pellucida
AATTAAAAATGCTACTAAAATTTACTAAAAAATTGATAAAATTAAATATAGTGTTAGAAGCAAACAAAGAACTTATGACAAAAAAATCTATCTTTCATTCCTGGTTTTGCACAACTATGTTATGCAGCTACTTATATACCAGAAACATAGTATGAAATATGAAGTGTATAGTTTTATAGCAAGTTAAGTGGAGTTCACAATTATAGGCATTTGATTAGATGCTTATATCTTGTGACTTGTGTGCATGCATTTGTGATGATGATCATTACCTAAATTTACCATACTGTAATATTCTTGTTATGTATTATCATTATATTTTCAATTTATTGTATGGCTTTTATATATATTATATATGCATCAGGTTTTAGTCGTGATTTCATTGGAATTGTGTATTGTGCCTCATAGTATTTTTTCTCTATACCAGGAACAGAGTTTGTACAATGTACAATGTAGTGTATGGTTTATAGGCAATTCAGATGTGGATGTGTAAAATCATGAATCTGATTGAATGATTGATTCTTGTAACTTTGTTCTGAGTCATTTCACAATTTAGGTCGATTCCTAGATCATTCTAGAATTTTGAAATAACTTAGATCATTTCTCAATTGATGAAATTTTTAAAAATTTAAAATTATATGCTCAGCAACAAATTATATAACTCAAGCAATAATATTAATTATATCATTAAAGTTCTTTTGCATGAATAAAGCAAACTTTTACATAAAGATAATTAAAAATTTATTAAATAAAATTAAAAAAATGGTTTAATGTTCTAAATAAAATAAAAAATTCATATAAATAAAAAATGCATAATGCAAATAAATAAAAAACGAAAACACAATAAAAAAAATACACATTACAAGACAAATTTGCGATCCCAGGTCATTTAATCATATAAAGTTCTTCAGTTCAACAATGTAAATATTTTTAAAACTATATTACCCAATATTTAAATTTGGTATATATAAGTCATTACAGTTAAACATTGATTATATTTATTTTGATATTAAATAGCGATTGTTTTTCCTTTTATGAATAAAAGCTTTTAATATTTGATCAAAGGTTTCACACTTAAAAGTCATAACTTTCTATTTTAAAAATTAAAAAAAAAAAAAATTGTATTTATCAATAAAGTTAAACATTAGAAAGGTTTATTTATTTATTAATTTTGTTTTTTGCATTAATTAATTTAACATATATAATAATTCTGGGTTCTGAATTTTTATTACGTTTTGGGATCAAGTGATGACCTTTTCCTGAGTATGAGGTGTGACAAATAAGCACTGACTAATTTATTTATACAAATAAATTAGTTGGTACTTATTTATCAACAGATGATTGGTCACACCCTGATTCTTTAAATTTCATGGCTTTAGCCTCTCGAGTCTAAAGTTCTATAACCCGTAGATTCTTCATAGTAACAGACTAGGACACATGGTTCGATCCAAGTATTAACTGTCGCTCCAGTGATTATCTCATCATCCGAAAGGGGTTTTTTATTAAAAATTGACCTGGGCCATTTCTGAATCAGTGAAAATTTAAGAATGACCTAGTCAATTCGGAATCGACCTAAATTGTATGAAATGACTCAGAACAGTAACACATCATTATATAATGATAATGATAATCGAATACTTTTTCAGTTGTACATGGATAAATTTATCAGTTAATAATATATTATCTGATGCGGTAGGTACTTATTGTATTATTTTGCAAAAGCGCGGAATAAATTGGCCAGGATTTTCGGGTATTTAAGTATATTGCAGCAGTATGGGAGTCTAAAATTAGGTATTTTATCGTCTAAATCTTGAATTCTCTTCTACTACTCTAATATAGTCGTTACTTTCTAATTGCATAAAAAGTTTTGGGTTAAATTATTAACACAAAAATACGACACAATACACAAAATATTATGCTAGATACAACGAATATATAAACTTTATACGCACTGATTAAATTAATGTTACCAAAATAAAAAAATATAATACACTAATATAGTAAATGGTTCATAAACTATGAATTTCTCATTAGTCATTATAGTAATTAGTTAGATAATTAGTTAAATATTTGTTGAATTTGCCATCATAAAGAGGACCTGCTTTTTATTCCAAAATTATTAATCATGATGATTATTGTTTTCTTAATGAAAACAAGAAATTTAGAGCCAATAAATACAATAAAATTCATGTAGTTAAATACTTTTTATATAAATAGAAACGATCTATTAATTAAATCTGCATAGAAAAAAATTGATAAGGAGGTGAATAAATTATTTAAAAATACTTTGATCAATCGATCAATACTATTTAACTTGAAAGTTCAAGAAACAAATCAATTCAAAAAAATATCAATAATTTAATTCTAATAAAATATATCATTTCTGTTACATTAATTACGTTATCACAATCATGACAATATAACTGATAAGAATATTTAAGTTAAAATATGAACAACTCTAAAATAATAAAAATTTCTAATTTATTATTTGAAAATTCTAACTCTTAATAATATTTAAATAAGAATTTCTTAATTGAACAAGTGGCAATAATATTATTGCGACTTAATGTAGAAATTGAATGAACAGAGAGTTAGTATGTGAATATATAAAATATAAAAACAAACCAATATACTAAAATTAATATTCACAACTTGACACTTTTATGGTAATTCAATTTATAAACAATTGATTAGATATGCTTAATTACAAAATTTGATTAATAAATTAACTTAATACTTACTCCCTAATAATTTAATTTATTATATATATATAACTGTTATGTCTAATTTTGAAGCTTTAATTTGAGGTATAAATTGACTTTATACTCACAGACTAATATATAATTTAATTTATATATAGTTTATTAATAAAATTGTTTAAAAATTTTAAATTTGTAAATTAGCTTTATACTCACGGTCCAATAGTTTACTTTATATACAATTTATTAGTAAATTTTGTTTAATTCAATAATTATATTTTTTAAATTTATAAATTAACTTTATACTCACGGTCTAATAGTTTAATTTTATATATAATAGTTTAGTGAAGTTTTGTTTAATTCAGTAATTTCAAGGCTTTAAATCTATAAATTAATTTTATACTCACGGTCTAATAGTTTAATTTTATATATAATAGTTTAGTGAAGTTTTGTTTAAATCAGTAATTTCAAGGCTTTAAAATCTATAAATTAATTTTATACTCACGCTAACGCACTAATATTTGAATATACGTATATATATTATTTATTAGTAAATCTTGTTTAATTTTTAAAATTTTCCATTTTCGGAATAAAATAATTTTATACTCACATCCTAATAATTTATATATAATTTAGTAAATCTGTTAATTTTAAAATTTTAAATTTACAGTATAAATTAATTCTATACTCACGGCCTAATAATTTAAGTTGTATACAATTTATTAGCAAAGTTTTTAAAAAGTTTTTAATTACAGTATAAATTAATTATATACATACTCTCTAATAATTTAATTAATATATCATATCATATATTAGTAAACTTTTGTTAATTTTAAAAAAGGTATTAATTTATAAATTGATTTTATACTCACGCACTAATAATTTTTTAATTTATACTTTTTATTAGTAAAGTTTTGTTAAAAGTTTTTTAATCACAGTGCAAAATAATTTAATACTCACATCCTAATAATTTAATTTATAGATATTTTATTAGTTAAAGTTTAATTTATTAGTAAAAGTTAATCTACTATATAAATTAATTTCATACTCACATTCTAATAATTTTATTTATATATGATTTATTAGTTTATTAGTATAGTTTCGCTAATTTGCATGTTATTAGTGAAGTTCTGCTTGATTTGTACTTACGTACTAATAATTTAATATATAAATAATTTATTAGTAAAGTTTTTTATTTAAAAATTTTAAAAAGATTTAATTTCTAAAGTAATTTATACTCACGCACTAGTAATTTAATTATAACTTATTAATAAAGTTTAAATTTTAAAGTTTTTGATTTGTAAATTGATTTCATACTCACCTCCTAATAGTTTAAATTTACGTATAATTTATTAGTGAAGTTTTGTTTAATTTTGAGTTGTTTAATTTTAATTTAATTTCATACTTACGATCTGGTAATTTAATTTTGTATAAATTATTAATGAAGTTTCGTTTAATTTTTAATTTATTTATAATTTCATACTTACTTTCTAATGATTTAATTTATTATTCATTTGTAAATTTATATTTAATTTAAAGTTTTAATTTTCAGTATAAATTAATCTCGCACTCACCCCCTAATAATTTAATTTATAATTATTAGTAAAGTTTTGTTTAAAGTTTTAATTTATAAATTAATTTATACTCACTTCCTAAAAATTTAATTCATATATAATTTATTATAAAGGCTTGTTTAAAAAGATTATTTTATTGTATAAATTAATTTTATACTCACTCCCTAATAATTTATTTTAAAAATATAATTAATTAGTAAAACCTTGTTTAAAGTTTTATTTATAAATTATAAAACTAATTTAAACTCACTTTCTAATAATTTAATAATTTATTTGTAATGTTTCTTAATTTTAAGTTTTTAATTTACAGTATAAATTAATCTCATACTCACATCCTAATAATTTGATTATATAATTTGTTAGATATATAATTAATTTGCTTAATTTTAAAAGCTTTCAATTAGCTGTATAAATTAATTTTATACTTACGCACTAATAATTTTAGTTTATGATTTATTAGCGAAGTTTGTTTGTTTCAGTATAAATTAGTTTCATACTCACATACTAATAATTATATATATATAACTTATTAGTAAAAGTTTGTATAAGTTTTAATTTATAAATTATCTTTATACTTACAGCCTATTAATTTATGTATAATTTATTTATAAAGTTTGTTTAATTTTAAGTTTTAATTTACTGTATAATTAATTTATACTTACGTACTAACAATTTAATTTGTATCAAAATTAAAAGTTTGTTTAATTTGAAAAAATTTAATTTACTATATAAATTAATTTTATACTCACGTACTAATAATTTAATATATATATAATTTATTAGCAAAGTTTTGGTTAATTTTAAAAGTTTTAATTTACCGGTATGAATTAATTTTATACTTACTCCCTAGTATAATTTATATATAACTTAGTGAAGATTTGTTTGAGTTTTGATTTATAACTTAATTTCATACTTACAATCTAATAATTTAATTTATATATAAAATTATTAGTGAAGCTTTGTTTAAGTTTTTAACTTTGTAAATCAATTTAATACTTACCGCCTAATAATTTAATTATAATTTAGTGGAGTTTAAGATTTAATTTATAAATAAATTTTATACTCACGTACTAATAATTTAATTTATTTATAATTTATTAGCAAAGTTTTGTTTAATTTTGAAGTCGTTAATTTTATTATAAATTAATTTTATTAAATTTATACTCACACACTAATAATTTAATTTATGTATATTTTTTATTAGTAAAATTATATAATTTTAAGTTTTATTTAGAACATAAAGCAATTTTATACTCACTCCCTAAAAATTTAATTTATATATAATTTCTTAGCAAAGTTTTGTTTAACTTTAAAGTCTTAATTTATTATAAATTGGTTTTATACTCACGCACTAATAATTTAATTTATATATAATTTTTATTAGTAAAATTAAGTTTTTAATTTAGAATATAACTAATTTCATACTCACTTCCTAATGATTTAATTTATGTACAATTTATTAGTAATATTATAATTTTAAAATTTTTTAAATTTGCTGTATAAATTAATTATATACATACCTCCTAATAATTAGTTATATATAATTTATTAGTGAAGGATTGTTTAATCTTAAGGTTAATTTATAAATTTATTTCATACTCACAAACTAATAATTTATTAATTTATTAGTGATTTGTTTAATTTTAGATAAAATTGTAATTTATAACTTATACTCACGCACTAATAATTTGATTATATATAATTCGTAAAGTTTTATTAATTCTAAATAGTTTTTTTTTTAATTTACGGAATAAAATGATTTTATACTCACGTACTAATATATATACAATTTATTAGAAAAGTTTAATTTCAAAATTTTTAATTTACAGCATAAATTAATTTTATACTCACGGTCTAATAATTAATTTATATATAATTATTGGTAAAGTTTCGTTTAATTTTGAGTTTCTTAATTTAAGACTTATTTTATACTCACGGACTGATAATTTAATTCATATATATTTTATTAGTGTAGTTTTGTCGAATTTTAAAACAGTTTTCAATTTTAAGATTTTATACTCACGCACTAATAATTCAATTTATATATAATCTATTAATAAAATTTTGTTTAATTGAGTTTCTTAATTTATAAATTAATTTCATACACACAGCCTGATAATTCAATTTATATAATTTATTAGTGAAGTTTCGTTTAATTTAGAGAGTCTTAATTTAAAATTAATTATACTCACAGACTGATAATATAAATTTATATATTATTTTATTAGTGACGTTTTAAAGTTTTTAATTTACAGTATAAATTAATTTTATACCCACTCTCTAATATATGTATATAGTTAGAGAAATATCATTTAATTGTAGATTGTAATTAATTCATGTATAATTAAATATCCTTATTTATCACAAATTAACATGAAACTATACTTTTTTCAAATCCCTAACGGACATAGTAAAGGCAGGGTTGATGATACTGATAAAAGCCAAAACAGCAAGAATAAAAGTTAAATAGAATTTTGACAACATTTTGAAGACGATTGTTATTTTTTTGAAAGACGATTGTTGTATTTTGTTTTCAAGAAAAAACCTAATGGAAAGCAGATGAAGAGGAAAAATACTAGCAATTTATAATTTTTCAGATATGCTTATGACTTATTTACATGATTAATATGGCTATGAAACTTGCCAAATTATTTGGCGTAAACACTGTAAACTGTAATGCAATTTTAACAGACTAATGTATTTGTCGTAATTTCTTATTGTCGTATTGCCGAAATATTGTCTCATGCTGTAAAATAAATGACTAAGACTTATTGAAAAAAGGGGCGCAATGAAAATACTGGGAAGAGGCGCAATGAAAATATTGAAAAGGTGCATGAGAGATTGTGCAAAATAAAAGGTTAGGAAGAGGCAAAATACAAATATTGGTGAGGGGCAATGAAATTATTGTAAAATAAAAGATTAAGACTTATTGAAAGAGCACGATAAAAATATCAGGAATTAGGGTTGAAAATTACTACAATCTTACATTTCATGTAATTATGCGTAAGTTTCAATAAGGCTGTTCTAATTTGATTATATGTTTAACATAACCACTAATAAATGATCTGTAACTCTATATAGGGGAGTGGGGTAAAAAAACATGAGATTTTAATTGGATAAAAAAAAGTTTTTTAAACAGTTAATATGATTTTATATTAAGTGATGTTTATTACCCCCTCTATTTGAGGCTCAAAAAGCGGGAATTATGTTTAACTTGATGTGGCCTAACTAGTTATATGATACTCGGATTTTTTTTTGCGTACAGTACATAGTAGGATTTTTTTTATCCCATAGTTTCGGAATATTTCGTATTACTTTTGGAATATTTAGGAACCTATAAATGTTATGCCCTAAACTTCAGAACTTATAAAATGACTGTTAAAGTACAGTACGTACAGCATGTACAGTACAGTGCGTGGCAAATCACTAGGCCCAAAATAGATTACATGTAAATTTCACACGTGATATAAAGTACTAGCATTATGAAAAACTCAGCAAGCATAATAGACTTTTGCACAAAGGTTACTTATCAAAATCGATGATATATGATTCAACTAATCACATGAAATCATGTGATAGTATGATACAATTCTTACAAATTACAGCATGTTATAAATGTGTACGGCGAAGACTAAATTCTTAAAATTCGTTAAGAGTTTATATAGTAAAATTGTTCAATGAAAACTTTTTGTTAGAGCATAAAAGTGGTTTCCCATGCTGATTTTTGCGCTATGAGCAATTTTTGCCAGAACGAACGTTTGTTTTTGATCGTGTTACATTACACCTAATGAAATCTGATTCGTAGTTCAGGAGATCTGCGCCACCAACCTTGTACGTACACGTTTAAAAACTATCAGACCTAGCATCGCCCATAGAAAAAATACATCTGACGTCACATTTTATATAGTATTTATATTTATTATGTATTCTTAATACACGAACCGTTTAGTAAATTTAAAATTATATTATTTCAAGATATTTTAACTACAATATACGTCAGCGATATTTATGGGTTATGTTAGGTTTTCTCATATAGGAAGACTTTCGTAGGGTTGGCTGTTTAAATCAATTTACATTATTTATACAGTTTAAAATACTTTTTTAAAAAAATAAAACTACGAAGAATAAACAAAAAAAGAAGCATAGAAAATGTTTTATTAGGGTTGTAGGATTCAACCATTAAAAATAATCAAAATCATTTCTTGTTTTAGAGGAGTTAGCATAATAGCGACTTCTTAAATATAGATAGAATTAGATTGTTACAATGCTAACTTCTAAAACAAAAAGGGATTTAAATTATTATTAATAGTGGAACCCTATAACCCTAATAAACTTTCCATATACTTCTTTTTTGTTTATTATTCGCAGTTTTATTTTTTTTTAAAAAAAATACTTTAAACTGTATAAATAATGTAAAATTAAATTGATTTAAACAGCCAATCATACGAAAGTCTTCCTAGGGTATGAAAACTACCAGCCCTCCGCATGGGCTTGGACTACCCATGGGTATACTTGTTGACCAAATCTCAAACTATTATAGTTTGGTTTGTCCGCGCCCAAATTCCAAACCCAAGCCCAAACTAATATCTTAAAAATTTTATTAATAATATTTATTTAAACAAATGATATATATTTTTATAACTATATACAAAATATTTATAAAATATCAAAATTATTTTGTTGACTTAATTTTTTATAAATGCAATTTGTTTTTTTTGTGTTTGGGATTTGTCCGTGTTTTGCCAGCAAGTATACCCACAAGGAGCAGGCTAGGGCATTGAATCCCAGGCCTTAGGGTAAGGGAAAAGCTCAAGTCATTGAGCCCTTACACAGTTGGGTAGGGTACCCGCGGGCATGTTTTATGTGAATATCAGTTCATATGATGAGCTAATTTTCATCAGCCCATACCTGATACCAATCAAATTACAAAATTAATCAAAGAATTTTAATACATGAAATATTTACTTTTATTCGAGATAACTTGGTGCATTAACATAAACATTCATTAATCTAAGTTTTTAAAGCAAGAACATTTATTAATCTAAGAATTTAAATAAGCTATTCGAATATTTATAATTTAGGTTGTGTATAAGCTATCGTATATAAAAGATATTTATTAATTTTAGTGTTTAAATAAATAAGACTTTTCAAGTGCATAAATATAATTTTATTTACTATATGAGCACGAAGAACGATTATTAGTCTAAGTTTTCAAAATAAGTTATTCAAGTTTATTTCTTAATTTCATTTTATTCGTGATAATTAAGCATGAGTATATAAAATATTTATTATAAGTATTTAAAATAAAATATTAGAATGGGCAGAGATTGACAAGATTGATGATTATATGAAAAATCCAGATGAACGTATGTTTAAATAGATATACTAAATTAAAAAAATGATGGAAATTTTTTATTATTCTACACTATATTCGCTCTGATTTTATGCCACAACTTATCGGGTCAGCCAGGACGAAAGTCCTCTATAAAAGCCTATTCTACTTTAGCTACCTTTTCGGTCTCCTACCACTTATACTGAGTCCATGAGTACCCACGGATACTCATGGATTTTGCGAGCCGGGCTGGAGCAACAAGACCTAGAGTAAGTGTAAAGGCTCAAAAGTCAAGTCCTTAGGCAAAGGGCTAAAGTCAGGACCTAGCTCTACCCGGCCCATGCGAAGGTATAAAAACTACTTTACCGAAACTTACATTATGTTTATAACCTTAATTAAGAAGGAGCACAATAAATCGATTAACAGAGACGAAATAAAACATTGGTGAGAGGGCGCATGAGAGATCGGGCACAATAATAAGAATTGGTGGAGGCGCAATGAAAATATTGGGATGAGGACTGTCTCTCGTGCTGTAAAATAAAAGATTAAGACTTATTGAAAGAGCACAATAAATTTTAGGAAGATACACAAAGCAGAGGCACGATAAAATATTTAGAAATGTTATTGACTTTACTTAAAGCCAGCTTTAGCTACAATTTGAAGCTAAGCTAAAGCCAAGCCAAGCCAATAGCCTAAAGCTATAGTATGAGCCAAAATTAAAAACTACTTAAAGTTATAAAAAAATAATTATTGGTTGATTGAACCATGGCTTAGTCATAGCTTGACTATAGGTTCTTTAAGCTTAGCTAAGCCATCCAAGCCATCAATATCCTTAAAAATATTAGGAAAAGGCGAAATAAAACATTGGTGAGGGGGAAGCAATGAAAATATTGAAAGGTGTATGAAGATTAGGCTCAATAAAAGATTAGAAAGAGGCGAAATGTTAACATTGATGAGAGAGTGCAATGAAAATATTGGAAGAGGTGCACTGAAAGTATTGGTAAAGGCGCATGAGAGATTGGGCACAATAAAAAATTAGGAAAAGGCGAAATGAAAACATTGGCTAGGAGACGCAATGGGAGATTTGGTACAATGAAAGAATAGGAAGAGGCAAAATTAAACATTAGTGAGAAGTGTAATGAAAATACAGTCAACTCTCTAAGTACAACTAGGGATGGGTTTGGTCACGAACGGTCACAATCATTCATAGTCAATTTGCCAAATACTGAGATGATTTTTCACTTTTGAGCTTTTAATTAAAGTTGTTCAGAATTAAATTCTGAACAACTTTAATTAAAAGCTCAAAAGTGAAAAATCATCTCAGTATTTGGCAAATTGACTATGAATGATTGTGACCGTTCGTGACCGAACCCATCCCTAAGTGCAACCTAATTGAAACTTTTCTTTAACGCAACTTTAAATTCTGGCCAAGTATAAACAGGAGGAAACGTACCCGATCCAAAGTGAATCCCATACACGGTGTGATCAATTAAAACTAAAATTATTTATTTTAGTTTTAATTGATCACACTGTGTGTGGGATTCACTTATCTTTGATCTTTATAAATACAAATTTTTTTTTGATTGATCTCTAAATGCACTTATTGAGATCTGACTATATAACTTACACTGTTGAAATTATGAACTTCCCATTATTGAGAGCAATTCTTGAATTGCTAGGTTTGTGGCGCAGACGAAATTTATTAATTTTGTTTATGTTAGGGTTAGCGACTGTAAAAGTTAGATAATTTTATAAGATAATTTTATAATGTGCTGTAAAAAATAATCGCACACGAAAAACTTTAATAGAGTACTATAGGTGGTGTCTTATGCATGTTTTTGAGAAATAAATGATGCTTGATAGAATGAACGTTTTTGAAATTTCCTTATCGTGCTATGTTAACAATAAATGATGCATGGCAATAGTAATTTATTATTACTAAAAAAATCTTCATTATTGATTCGGTTTCAATTAAGACATAAGCTACATATTTTTAACAAGTGGTACTAGAGCTGTAGTTACAAGTTTGCACTTTGCAGTAGGGTTGTTAATTAGGCTAATTGGACTAGACGAAACCTAGTTTTGACTTTCGGCAAAAACAAACAAAAATGGAGAAAATGGTAAAAGGTGACGAAACTGGTAAACGGTTGAAATAACAAACTTAATTGGTAAAAAGAACTAATAGGAGGACATTCGTTTGATTGGTTGATGTAAATCAATTACCTAGGTAACTTATTTATATACTTTAAAGCACTTTTTGGAAACAACGTTTCACCAATAAAAAATCACCGCAAAAAGCATTTTCGCTTCGATAGAATGTCTATATTTATCAGTAGTAATCAGTATCCCATGAACTTTACTTAGAAGACAATATATGTCTACCGTTTATTGGTTCAAACCAAATTATACTAACTGAAAACGTTTTCGTCTAAAACTATTTTATTAAGATTTAAATTAACGATTATTTCTAACTGTCAATTTGTGTAGGTGAAGCTCTTTAGTAGTAAATGATCTGGGCTTAAGATTAAATTTGGTCGGTTATTTTAGTGTGTTTGGGTTTGTCAACCGTAAATTAGTACTTAAGGTCTTGGGTTATATTTTATTTATTCTTTAATGTACTGTAATGAGTTGGGTTTATTAACAATAAATATCACACATTTACCCACTTTATATGCATCCATCTATTCTTTAAATATAAATAATATCCTTTTTTTTTGCGTATATTTATTGTCTGTAAGTTTCTTTATACGAAGATTTTTTTTCGTTTTTAGTACTGTAATATTAATTGAGAATTATGTATTTTGATTGGCGTCTTCCTATAAAATTTGACCCTGAAAAGATACTGATATCCCAGATGAGATAAGATAATAAATCTATAGAGTGTCACTATTTCCACCCCCAACTTTGCCAATGACACCCCTCGAGTTTCCGACCCTCTCCGACCCTCGTCTAACCAGCATAGCGGGCTTTAAATTTTATTGGATGATAAAACCGGAATGTTACACAATATGTTTTACATATTAGCGTAACGTTTCGCATTACAAAAATGGATTGGCAGCCACGGATACGAATTGGCAAAACCTGATACCAAAAAAAATCAAAACCTTCTGGTCTATGAACTATCAAAATAATTCGGTAATCCACGAAGTAATTCGGAAGTTAGATGAGAGTAACATCATTAAATTGCCATATAACTAGGGATGGGAAAATCGAGGATTTTTCGAATCTACTGCGCAGGCTGCGCAGCCTGCACGGGCCTGCATTACAGCT
>CAJVQA010008536.1:0-12872 GCA_910591915.1 Cetraspora pellucida
TTTTAGCAAACGTCTATCATATCTATATAAATTGTAGTCTAAAATATTGGCCAATCACAGAGATCTTCACCTATGCTACCTCGATACTTACGTATCGAGCAACTATTTATTAGAACTTTCATTTTTTAATGTAATTTTTTCTTTTTTTTTTTTTTACCTAAAGTTTAATTATATAGTTAACAGTTTAATGAGTAATCTTGATTACAAGTGTTAATTTTGATTATAATATTTATATAAAATTATTTTTTATATTTAGTAATATCATGTAATTATTAACTTTAAAACTACTAATAAAAATACAAACAAAATTTTATTTTAATACCAAAAAAAATTTAATAAACTAATTGTCAAAATAAAATGTAAAAATAATTATAATTTTGTATATTAATGATTATCCATACAGGGTACCCTTATGTCAAGAAATTTCCGAGCTAACGCTAAAGATCACTTCTGACCCTATTTGGATTCAATAAAGTCACAGGATCTTAAAAAATTTCTGAATGAAATTTTACATTTTTAAATGTTAGATATATAGAGAATTTTTGAGATACTACTACGATCCAAATTTTTTTGCCGGTAGCTCGTGATTTTTTTGACATAAGGATACCTATCCATAGAATATCAAATGGTGCCTAAATTCTTAATCTGACTAATTCAGTAATACAACAATTATTTCCTTAAGTTAATCTGAGATTTAGGATTAGATAAAATAAAGCATCGGGAAATAATTGCCAGTAATAATAATGTTAACGACTACTTACATATGTATAATATTTAATTAAAGTTTTAATGAATTGTTAGAGAAAAAGTCTTAACAATATAACAATAAATTTATAGATAAGTTTATTTTACATGAATAATATTAATTCATAGATAGCGTTACTAAATGAAACAGGATTTCAAGCTTTGAATTATCAAGGCTGAATTACTGTAAGTTCAAAAGCCTTAAGTCTAGTTTTATTTTAATAGCATTCGAATATAAATGAAAGGCTATTGCTTTGTTTATTGCTTTTATACGTACGTACGTACTTGAATTTCCAATAATAAAGCTTAAATTATTTTTTCTAAATATAGAATTTACTAACTATTTGAAGTCTTATAAATTTTTTAGTAATAATGGGGCGTTCATGTAGGAATCCGTAGAATTTTATCAGCTCACATCAGAATTATAACATAATCTAAAAATGCAAACTTGATGCTCTTATTATAATTTAACTGAAAAAAACCATGCGTCAATAGCAGTACATGATAAAAGAACATGACAATTATCAATGAACAAACCGTTTAATAATACTGAATGAGGGTATAACAGAGAAAATCATTTTATGTATATTCAAGGTGTATTATCTTAGGAATGACTGAATTGATGTCATGAAACAATGAACAAGTTAGTCTAGGAAGATTTCAAAGATTCCAAAGCAAGGCCGGTTGTCGATCACACATCAGAAATGCGCAAAATCCTTTAAAGTTCATTGATGTTTAGGTTAACGTTTGCATTAAGGTTAGATATTAGAAATATATATAATAAAATCGGTCATGGAAACTTTTTTTATTAAAGCATGAAAGATTGTTTTTTATGCAGATTTTTGATAAATAACCGATTTTGACAAAACGAACACGTGTTTTGATCGTGTAACGTTACACTGATATTGATATCTGATTGGTAGTTTGACACTAACCGGTCACACATTCCGGACTTGCAATTCCAAAGTCTTTATAAATTAGATAGTTTCGACCACGTTCGATGCAAAGATAACCATTATAAAGCCAAAACAATAAGTAAGGGGATTGAAATATTAGCCAATTAAATTCAATCATAACAATATGTGACTTGGTCGAATTACAAATCCCCCTAAAAAATCAGCTGATTCTGTCCTTCCCTAAAAAATAAAATAAGAACCAAATTATTACTAAGGATATTGCCTAAAATTATATAACTAATAGAATTTAATTAAAGTCAAATTCCACCAGTCCACAGAGATGTTTATGTATTTAGGTTTATTTCAGTATTTTAGTATTCGAATGTCGCTAACTTAAAATCACAAGTCTATTAATAATAAAATATTTTGTTTTATGTTTAATGTTTATATTTTGTAATTAGTAATGTGATTAGAGTTCCGAATTAAAACATTGAACGTACTTCTATTTGTATTCAAATAAATATTAATACGTATTTGGTCATGCAACTATTGATATTTTAAATCTTGATCGTATTACATTACATCTAATCTTGAAATCTAGTTCAGGAGCAAACCCGGTACACATTTTCCGAGTGCTATTGATGTTATTTAATATCGATATACGGGTGTTTTATAAGTCTCCAAACAGGACCTTTTTTATATCTTCGTAGTATTAGTGTTTATGCTATAACGATTCCACTTTTAATATAGTATAGTAATTTATTTAGTCATTAAAACAAAAGGTCCTGTTTAGGGACTTATCAAACACCCGATATATTCGATATATTTTGGTGCAATATTTGGTACAAATGATACGTGATCTTGTGACAAGACCATATATACATGTCGGATAATGAAATTCTAATATAAATAATAATAAAAAATGGGTACACCTGAGATAAACATAATAAAACAACAAGGCCTCGTGAAAGAATTTAATCAAAAAATGCTGCATCTTTTATACATAAATATTAGATTCGTGATTCAAATGATTATCGTAAAAAGTTCTCAAAATATCCATCTCTTTTTAAAATCATATAACATATAACCCATTGTCGTTACTTTAGAAGCATAGGAGAAAAAATTTTTATGCTGAATACTTTAACTTCAAAATACCTTCATTTACTCATACGGAATAAATGTCCGGAATATTTCAATAATCTTGATATTAGAAATGTAACACTTGGCTAAAATAGGATACATATTTGTATCCACGTGTCCAAAAGTTTAACTTTGTTATAGGAGCCTGCGAAACTACGTATGACATTAAAGTTTCAGGATTAAAAAACAAAATTAACGTATTCCAAAAATCAATGGGGTATTGAAGATCTCATGTTGTTTCAAATTTTGAACTCGGAAATGAAATGGGAGTAATTAGAAACTCCTGTTTCATGAAATTATTGAATTTTTTAATGACAAAGATCATTAATCAGAAAAAACAAAGTTGATACATCGCTTATTTGGAAAGAAATATGTACCTATTTCTGTCAAAATTAGATTCCCTCATTTTAATTCTAAACAAAAAATGACAAGAAATTTTATTTATAGTTACAACAAAATAATCCAATAGGTTTAAGACCATCAAATATTATTTGCCTAGTTAAATATAGATCGCATCAAAAAAGCAACCTAAAAAAATATGATTTGTCATTGTTTATATTAAAAAAAAAACAAGTTAAAATGAGATTTGATTAGATATTATGAAATTATTTAGTTCGCTTTATTGTTTTTACTAATTCGGGTAATTTTTGTAATGGTTAATAGTGATTAGATTAGATATTTTATCAGGTGACACTTATATCACAAAAGATCTAATTATACTGTGTTCACGCAACTTCATATAAATTGACCACAGTAGCGGATATTGTGCATCCTTGTTTCAAAACTGATTTGTTAAGAAATTAATTTTATTCAAACTATCAGCGAAATGGAACGTAAAATCGACGCTCCCGATAAAATTAGCACTAGCACAACAGCGTTTTATCAAAATACCAACAACAGTCAAGAAAGAATCCAGAGTCTAATGGAATCGGACAGTTTAAATTATGATACTTCAAATGCGGAACAGGAAGATGACACAAGAACTGCATTCCAAAATGCGGAAGTCCAGGATACAGGATTAGGCGATACTTCAAATGCGGAAGTCCAGGATACAGGATTAGACGATATTTCAAATGGGGAACAGGAAGATGACACAAGAACTGCATTCCAAAATGCGGAAGTCCAAGATACAGGATTAGACGATACTTCAAATGCGGAACAGGAAGATGACACAAGAGCTGCATTCCGAAATGCGGAAGTCCAAGATACAGGATTAGACGATACTTCAAATGCGGAACAGGAAGATAACACAAGAACTGCATTCCGAAATGCGGAATTCCAAGATACAGGATTAGACGATACTTCAAATGCGGAACAGGAAGATGACACAGGAGCTTTGGATCCGGAAGATGGCACAAGAATCGCATTCCAAAATGCGGATCCGGATGACACTGTTGTAGAAGATCCTTTTACAACTCTGTCTAATTTACTTGTCCTCGGATCAAGTTACTCATACGAGTCTCCACCATCAGTTCTCAACGATCCTGGCGACGTTTACAATGGTTTTAATTTATAAACCGTTGTAAAGAATCGTCGCAATAGGATCAGTAGGCACAGCGCGCATTGATTTAAATTTGCGCACATTTCAATGCTCTCCGTATATAAAGCGCGTATCAAATTTGGTTTGTGCCAATAAAAAATTATTTGAATTTATAACACTGGTTGTAAATGGTCATAGTATTCATTATATGTATTATTATATTATTATGTTTATTATGTGTTGGCGGCATGCTATTCATTATGTTATTCATTATTTTATTCATTATATTATTCATTAAAATGAAATGTATTTTTGATCTTAAATTTCTCGAATAAAGGTAGTTCTGGCCCTAGTTTAAAAAAAGTAATCTTTTTTCCATTTATGAATCTTACCTGAACTTAACATATGTATCAATACAGTACCTTCAATACGTTTATGTTGTCAGTATTAGAAATAATCGTCTATATATTAACTGGAAACCGAAAATCAGTATAAGTTTGAAGCTCGCTCTAGCACCTGAAAAGTATTGTTATGTATGTCGTAGACAGTGTTTAAAATTGGCTTGCACAAGATGCACATATGTAAAAACTTTTTTAATGTGCAAGTAAAATTTAAAAAAAAGAAATTGTAAAAAGTTTATAAGATATATATATATATTTGTAAAAATTATAGTTTGTAAAAAAAAAATCTGGTTTGCTTGTAACTGTTAAGTAAAAAAAAAAATTTATTTGCACAGTTGCAAATAATTTTTGTTCTGAATTTTTAAACACTGGTCTTGGATCAAATTTTCATCCAAAACTACGTTTATGATATTTTTACTATAAATGTATCAAAAAAGTAAATTTGGTTATCAAAGGATCGCTCGAACAATGATAACGCTTCTTGCTCTCCCACAAAAATGTTTCTCGTGAAATTCTACTAACAACCGTCACATTGTTCTAACCATAACCCTAACTATAACGCGGTTTCCTCGATTTAATTTTACATGCAACTTTTTAGAAAACAAACCAAGTTCACTTTACACATTTTGGTTGGTCAAAATTACAGGGGTCAATAATTTTTTGGAAGAGATACATCGGGGTGCCGGTGTATGTAAATCAAACTATACGTGGTCATATAATAAAACTTATTAACGAAAAGAATCACTTTACACGATATTTGTGTGTATATTTGGACTATGCCGTTAATAATTTAGTCTGGGATAATTTTTTATAGAATAGTATGAATAGCAAAGTGAGTAATTGTCCGAGTTGGCCGGAACAGCAATGGCCACCCGCGAAAGTAGCAATCATGATTGCACTTGGGTCGCCGTGGGAATAACAGCTTGCCACAGCAAGCTGGCTAAGAAATAATAGAAATATGTGTTATTTATTTAGGAGTGGGTTGGATTATAGTTGGCGGTAGAATTAATTTTGAAAATTATCGAATTACGGCACGTGCCGTATTTTTTGCCGTAATTGCCGCAATTATAAATACGGAACCAAAATTAAGCATATCGACCAAAAGCCTGGATCGGAATTCATCGGAAACAGGTCGTAATAAGTAATGCTGAAACGTTCCGATGTATACCGATCCAGAATTTTGGTCTATTTTCCGAATTTTGGCTCCTCCACATAATTACGGCAATTAGATGCTATGCCGTAATGCCGTAATTCAGTAATTCTACCACCAACTATAGGTTGGATCTCGAGAATTTTTTGGTTCGAGAATTGGCCAGTCAATTTCTGCTGTTATTAATTCTCATCATTATGCCTGTCCCGTTTGGTTTGCGCCAATACATTTGACATGTGTTGTTTATGTGTGCATCTGAACTTCTCACACAGGCATTTCGAGGCTGGTGGTTGAGGCTGTTGTGTGGCTGTTTCTCTTTTCGACCACGTGATCTACTATCACAACGCATGAATATTTTTTAGATAAGTAACGATTTTATAATAATTGCTACAATAGATATACAGCCCTAACAGTTAAATAGTTTTGAATAAAATTTGCAAAGGCCAGTATTACGTCGCTACAAACAAAACTACTGCCCATTTCTTCAGAAATGAAACTAAATTAAGTTCTGTATTTTTGTCTTTAAGAAAAAAAATGACAGCGTATTAAATTTTTTTCGTGTTTAAATCAAGAAATGGCTCTATAGCTTGATTTGTAGATATATAACACTTCTTTTGCAAAACTTCATTCAAAACTATCGAATTCTTAGAGCTGTACGTCTATTTAAAATTTTGTAACAATTATTATTACCTATCGATCGCTATCTAAAACATATCCATTGATAACTTTTATTATATGACCTCATATAGTTTTGACTTGCATATGTAGTACACTGCGCATCCTAATGATACATGCTGGTATACCTATTTTTGAAGATAATATTCTAACATTCCATGCCTCTGAATTTTCACGTACAGCCTAATTTCAAATAATAAGTTGTAATTGTTGTAAAGGTGTTTTCCGAAAGTCAAAAATTTTAACGAAAATCGAAGTCTTATGAAAGTTGAATGAGTTATCAAAAGTCGAAAGTACTACAAAAAGTTAAAATCTTACCTATTAAAGTCCAAAGTATTAATATATTCTTGATAAGATGTACCCGATTACAAATGCTTCCTAAAATTAATATGATAAATGATAATCTGGTGTTGATTACAGAATTATTGGCAAATTTTAAATTTAATTAGAGTGACGATTAATATATAAAGTCGATTACTAATAATATCTGACTTTAAACATTAATAATCACACTATGCAAGAAGAAATAAATGTCGGGAATGATATGGACCCAATCTTTCAGTAGCACTTTCTACTTTCGGTAAAACTTTTGACTTCCATATTCAACTTTCAACTTCTAGTAAGATCCTTTCTGCAGGCGTCCTTAGTTGATCGACAGTTGCATTTATATAAAATTAGCAATTCTGTATGAATTTACTTTTAAATTCATCGTAAATTATCTACAGTACAATTATTCTTTTACTATTTAGAATTTCTAACCAAATTTTTATTGAATAATGGGAATTCAAGGTTTTGAAACATGGATAAAGTATACTAAGTTTAGATTTATTTTCGTTTATCATAAAAAAGCATCAAGTTTTTGACAAATTTATATATTTTATTATTAGAGATCAATATAAGTTCGTAGAGTATATCAAGAAAGGATTGTATGTGGATTTGATAAAGTTCTAATTGAATTTGTAACAATTTTATATGTAATATGCTTATACTAATATCTATTTTAAAAAAGCATCAAAGAGTATCCAGATAATTTTTATATCGATATGAACGGAATTATTCATGGAATTATTGATGAAAACTTGAACAAATATAATGGCTCAAATAATTATATTTTCTTTAATGCCATATGCAAATATATGGATGATTTAATTTTTATGATCAACCCCAAGAAATTAATTTTTATTGCAATAGATGGTATTTATTTTACTTAATATTTTTATTGATGATGTTAAACTTTGATTTATAAAAATATATTGAATTCCTGTCCCTTTGCAAAATAGGTGTTGCTCCAAGAGCAAAGATGAATGAGCAACGTAAGAGACGATTTGAAAGTGCTAATGAACATAATAAATTTGATAGAAACTCTGTGACTCCAGGTAAATACATAATAAAAGTAAGTTTATAATGTTAATGTGTAATCAAATTATCCTATATTACAAATTATTAGGAACAAAATTTATGAATGATCTTTCAAAGAATATCAAAGAATTTATTACTGATAAAACTCAGAATGATGTTGGCGATTGGGGAAGCCAAAAAATTATATACTCTGGTCATGACGTGCCAGGTGAAGGGGAGTATAAAATATTAGAGCATATTCGTCGTTCTGAATCAAATAATATAAATCATTTGATATTTGGAAAAGATTCGGACATAATTTTGTTGGGACTTTTACAATATGAAAAAAATATCAATGTAATTTGTACTGACAAGTAAGTCTTTTTTTTTCGTAATAAATTTACATTATGCTATTTTATACATGTTGGCACAAATTTCACTATAATTATTTTTTTTAGAATCGATTCAAGATCAAAAGAGTTTGAAATAAAAGCATTACCAACTTTACGTAAAGAGTTAGAAAAAGAATTTAAGAAACTTTGGGATCATGATTCTCAACCACCTTTTGAATTTGACATTGGAAGCATAATAAAAGATTTTGTATTATTGACATTTTTTGTTGGTAATGATTTCGTAACGGCATTGCACAATATTAATATTAAATGTAAAGGACTTGATTTGGCCATTTTTATTTATAAAGAAGTGTTAAAAGATTGTGGTAAGACTTATTAAAGTTTTATTAAAAATATCTTTTTTATTAAATTGGTTATTAAATTTTAAATTAAATATATTTTTTATCTGCAGATACTTATATTAATAATGGGGGAAGCTTGAATATTAAAGTTCTTGAAAAGATTTTTACAAAATTGAGCATAATTGAAAAAAAAATTTTTAAATACAATAATACTGTAAATTATTTAGAACTGTATAAGGAAATTCAAAAAAAAACTATTGAAACAGAAAATGGAAATGAAGCCGAATTTCAAAAATGGAAAAACAATTATTATCGGAATCATGATCGAGAAATTTTAATTCAAGCATATATTAAAGTGTTACAATGGACAATTTCCTATTATAATGGTGGATTAAAATCTTGTAGATGGTTTTATCCTGGACATTATTCACCAATGATATCAGGTAACTTCTTAATAAGTAACAAAATGATATTTGCATGCGTATAACCTAAAAAATCTCATTTCAGATTTACAAGATCTAAAAATAAGTGAAATAAATTTTGATGATGAAGACTATTATAAACCATTTGAACATTTAATGTTTGTTTTACCTCCTACAAGTAAAAATCTCTTACCGAGGGCATATCAGGTATATAAATTTATTGAATTAAGGTTATTTTAAGTTATTCAAGCTATAACATTATTCTATTTAGGACTTTATGAATGATCCCCAAATTGAAGAATTTTATCCTAAAACCACGAAAAAAAATTATATGCTTCCATTTATTGATGAAGAAAAATTATTAACTTTGTTAAAATGTAAATAGCTAAACTTAAATTTCATCATGACTTAGGAATTGGCTGATAATGAAATTATTAATGCTAAGAAATGGTCCTATTTAATTTAAAATATTATGTTTAAAAGTGTAAATAAAAGTAGACTTAACATATTCAAATAGAGCCAAAAATTTGGTATCATTATCAGCACTACAATTACTTTATAATACTATTTAACTTATACAATTTTCAATTGGTTATAGCAGCAGAAAACAAGCTAATTGAAGAAGAAAAACTGAGAAACACGTTTGGATCTCCACAGAAATGGAATGATCTATATTGAAAACTTTAGAGATCATATGATGTCGACGACCATTGCAGTTTCGCGTAATATTTGTGCGTATAATGATATTGAATTAGACCTTAAATTGGGTTTCAAATTCATCATTAATAACGGGTCTAACACTAGCATTATTAAAGATCCATTTAATTGGCTAAAATCTGATCTTCTTTTAATTGGCCAAAATTAGAATTAAATTCCGATTGGTTCATATCGCAAAAATGTCTTTTAATAAAAGCAAAAGTACAGGAGCCTTTAAATATGCCCTTAAGTTTAAAAATTATATGCTTAGAGTGTTTAGTTTATATATATATATTTATTAGTTTGTTTTTTATGTATTTATTACAAAATTGGTATCTCGTTCTGTAGTATTAATAAAAAATATGCATTTGCACACAAATAAATAATAAATTGAGTAAAATTCGTGTGTTAATATATTTTAATTCATAAAGTAAAAACATGTCAAATATAATCATTTCAAAACTTTTGCAATAAAAATGCTGAAAAGCAAAATTAACCATGGTTTATGTTCTATTATTTTTGTAATAAAAATTCTAAAGATTTTCAATATCTATCTAGCTTGGCAATAAAAAAGACATCCATTAAAGTTAATCTTTTGCTGTATTCTTATTTGCTGCTGGTCACCAAATTTGTAATTCTCATTATGCAGCTATTGTTAAAAATCAGTTATCTGCATTTGTATTAAATGAGTTTTATAATAAAGCATTTACTTTAATATTATCAATTAATCTATTACTTGGTGATCAAATTAAAAAAATAATAAGCATATTGTGAGGGGCGGATTTGGGACTACCAGGTTCCTCATGGTTAAACTAATGCAAAGATACAAGGCAACTCAAAAGAATGGCATGAAAGATTTGGTCTGAGAACCAAGAATCCTACTGCCACTAAGATTCTAGTTTTAAAGTATGTTTTTATTAATATTCAATAATAATATATCTTTATTTAACTGTCTTTTTACTAACAGAAATTACAGAACTTTTATACAAGAGAGTTACAGTAAAGGCTTTGACACAGCTTAATTAAATTGAGTATTAGAAAAGAGGAAATCTACAAGTTACAATAAATTATTTATATAAATATAAATTAAAGTTATTATTTAATTGTTCTCAATAAGATTTACCTTAAGCTAAACCCAATATAGTATTTTATTAAATATGCAGAATCTTTTGGCTTAGCTTCAGTTTGGAATCTTGGTTAGGGTTATGATTATGTTTCTCACATGTTTACAGCTAGGTCATGTTTTGTCTTTTACAATTCTCTTAGTCTTATTTTATTCATATTATATATAAAATTATAATAGTAGAGTTTAAGTAAAGAGTTTTTCAGGTTTTAGACATCTTAAAGAAATAATTTTACTTAGGAGTATAAATTTAAGAAGTTAAGATCATCTAGGTTTTTTTTACTTTATTGTTATATATTTTTTTTAACTTTTATTGCAACTCTTTTAATTCACATATTTTTTATCTTTTTTGCACAAGTCTTATTTCTTATTATATTAGGCTCTATTATTACAACTTATAGGCAAGTTTATTTTACTTTTTGCCTTAAGACTTTAGCTTTGATATTAGGTTTCTTTAGTTTATTTTATAATCATAACCAAAATATGAAGATGAATTTAAGATTATTAGGTTTTTTATAATTAAAATATAACAAATATAATGCAAATCATAAGACAACTTAAAAGAAAGTTATAGAAGATTGGTCTAAGAATCAAGGATTCTATTGTTACTAAAATCCTGATTTTAAAATATGTCTTTATTAATATTTACTAATAACATATTTTTGTTAACTGGCTTTTTATAAGTACTATAAGTAATATTTCTGTTACTTTTCATGTGATCTTGAATCAGGTAAGGATCATTACCAAGATTTGGGCACCTGTGATTCCAAAAATTGAGCTCATAGTATAAAAGCAAAGTGGTTAGTACTGAGATGTCTGCATAATTTTATATATTTTTAAGAAGTTAAATATGATGTTTAGTAACTTATACAAATGTTGTTTTAAAAAAAAAAAGCTCAGTTTTAATCCTATTAGATAAATTATAATAATTCTTAAATTAATTAGAATTATACTACTGTTACAATTAAAACTAGAGATGAGAAAATTAAGGTTTTTTTGAATTTACTGTGAAGGCTGTGCAGCCTGCCAAACTCAGTTCTTAGAGACTTTTATTTATTAGATTTTGCATCTATATATATAAAACATCTACTTCATATATGTAAAGTTGGGCTTCCATTATTTTTAATTAGTACTTCAAGCTTAGTTTAAATATTGTTTTGTAGTTTTTTCACTTTTTCTCTGCATATCAGTAAATTAATAATTCTGGTCAAATTTGCAGATCATTTGGCCAGATCTAGAACAAAAAAACTTTAAATATAGTCAAATGATCTGCAATTTTGATCAGAATTATAAGTGATGGATTCTATTAATCAGATGATGCAGATCTATTTTTCCTTTAGACCAATCTGAACTGATTTCCAATTTGTAATTCAAATCTGGATTATAAAGCTGGCCAGAATTATAAAAATTGCACTGTGCAGCCTTAAAAAATGCCTGTGCAGACTGTATAGTATCACATCTCTAGGTAAAACTCTTTAACTTTTATAAAAACTCAACTTTTATAAGAGATGCTTGAGGAATAATAAAAAAATACACTTATAAAGATAATATATATATTTGAGCTAAGATTTAAGAGATCATTTAGAGAGATTGTATAATTAGAGGCTTATTGCAATAAATATTTAGCTATAATTAAATTTAAATCTAATCTATATACTGTTAGAATATACTACAGATTTTATCTAGAAAATGATAAATTTTGTCTAACTGTATTCATTTATTTTAGCTATTCTAAGCTCAATACTTCAAAGATATATATTTTTTAAATGTATACTTAAGAATTGAACCATTTATCACTTTACTAACCTATTTACTATTATTGAATGCTTGATTCTCTTATTTTACATTTGTATTTAATCACAAATCACTATATAGTATAGACTAAAAGACCCCTTTTATAATACTCTTCTTGATTTTTGAAGGTCTAGAATATAAAGTGCTACAGATACTAAGAACAAATTAATTGACTTGTGAATATAAAATACTCAGATACTTAACAAATCAATTATGAAATTTTTTAACTAAAATATAATGAAATTAATATAGTATAAATAATTTATTTTAAATATATCTATTAACAAATATTTATTATATTTATCAGTTACATGAAATA
>CAJVQA010008537.1:0-12871 GCA_910591915.1 Cetraspora pellucida
TTGTGAACAATTTTACTTAGGAGGCCAGGGAAGGTTTACTTAATAAATTATTTAGTTATTGCTAGTTTATTATCAGAGAGTTTTGGTACAAATGATCATTGGAAAGAGTTAATGATTTGCATCGAATTTGATGATTGATATTTGGTATGTCAAATAATAAATATAGCATATTATTTGACATATCCAAAATTATTTGAATACATAACAAAATTCAATATTTTAAATCTTAATTTATTAATTATATAAAATTTTAATTTTTTTATTTTAATAATTAATTAAACTATTATATAATATCCTTAATACAATCACAAAATCTAATTTTAGACATCTTTGTCAACTATCATATATACTAATAGCACCTCAGCCTAATAATATTCTTAATTGAGTAATAAATAAATATGAAGATGATGAAAGTAATTATAATGATGAGGATAAGAATGAGAATGAGAAGAAAGAGGACAAAGAAAAGAAAGAAGAAGAGAAAAAAAGTAGCAGTAAAAAAAGAGGCTATAAAAATAAAGATAGTAATGATAGTAAAGATACACAAATATGTAAAAAAAGAAATGATAAAAGACTAGCTTCTAATTTCATAGAGGAATGATAAAAGAAGTAAAAGGTTTAATCTTTTTTTAAATAAATCTTTTTTATAAATTTTGTATTTATTTTTTTATTTTATTTTGCTAAAAAAAATATATAATTAGTAGCAAGTTTTAAATGCTTTTAATAAACTGGCTTTAATTATATATATAGTAATATATTTTCAATATAAATTTTGTTTTTAAAATTTGACACCTGAATTCTGAATAAATTTAGATTCACCCAGAATTCAGACATCAAATTTTCATATTTGAGCTAAATATTATTAGTAATCAATTGCTGATTGTAAGTCAATTTATTATATTATTTGACTTTGATTAAAATAGTTAATTTGGCCTAAACTTAACTATTAATTAATTAACAAATTTATACTAAATGTTATTAGTAATCAACTCTCAATTAACTACAGATTTTGACTTGTTATTTAGTATAAAATTAGCCAATAATTGACAGCCAAGTTCAGGCTGAATCAACCATTTTAATTAGTAGTCAATTTCTTATATTTGACTAGTATTAATTATAATATATCATTATCATTATTGCTTATTATTAATTACTACTATAATAATTACAACATTAGCTCACAGCTCTAAATTAATCTATTATAAATAGTAATGTAATAATGCTAAAAGCTTATTTTTTTATTTTTTTTATTTTTTTATTAATATAATATTAAGTAAGAATATAATAATATATAAATATACCAATTACATATAATATATAAGAGGTGTGGTGACTTAGTGAAGTGGTTAAGTTGTTAACTCTCCAAGTGATAAGTTAAAAGTTCAAAACTCAAATAACAACAAAAATTTAGAAAACCATTTATGTTATATCAATATTATAAGAAATAAGTGATATTACAGCAACAGCATTCTGTTGATTAATTGGGATCAGATACCTGTAACATGGTCATACTAGCTTAACTAGCAGGTCATAGAGCATTTGTTTAATATTAAAATTACACAAAAAAATACAAACTGACATTAGATAATGCAAATTTAAGATAAGTTCTCATAGTTATATAAATTTGTAAACTAAAAAACTGAAGCCTACTTGAATAATCCTGAGTAAAAAGGTAGCACAAATTTTTGATAGTATTACTATAAAGACTAAATTTAGGAAACAGATACCAATATAGAAGAAATCAGATAGCTAAAAATCTCAGATAAAGAATACCACCAACCAGGCCATCAGAAGTCTTGAATATGAAAAAAAGAACCTTAGAAGGCAGACCCTAGGGTATTAAAGACAAGTTATAGTCCTACTGGACTATCTGAATTTGGAGTCTGAAGTTAGAAGCAGAGATATACTATAAGTACTAAAGATATGCTATAAAGTTAGTGCTGGGGTTTGGGTAAATTTTACAAAAACAAGTACTATTAACAAAAAAGATTAAATATGAATAGTTAGTTAGCAAGAGGGCCCTCTGGAGACTTACAGTCAGATGATATACTCTGAAATATATAATGGCTTGACAAATATACAGAAAGGAAGATTATAGTTAGATTAGATAATACTTAGATGTATGGAAGCTTATATGCTATTTGTTAATATAAGTATAGAGATTAGAGTGTTTAAATAGGTAATTTTCTAGTAGATTACAAATATGGCAGCTAGTATAAAACTTGCTATACAGGTAGACTATTTAAAATAGACAACCAAAAGTTATATATATAACTAGTTATATACTCATTTTGTATAAATTATATAATCATAATTAAAAATACAATAAAGACAATAACTACTAATAACTATGATCTTAGCAAAAAAAAAAAAAGATATAATATATAACTAAAAAATTATTTTTAAATTACATTATTGTTGCTATATATATCTAATTACATCTAGTGTGATATTATTCTCTTATTTTCTATTATTAGTTAAATTAACTATTGTTAATATTTAACTACAGAAAGAATAAAGAAATCCTTAGAAGTTGTTAGTTTAATAAAAACAAATATGTATAATGAAATTTTGAAAAAGAAGTTTAATAATAAAAGAATCTATATTAGTATTGAAGGTAAAGTTAGTATTATTAGAGTTTGTTAGTTTTGAAATAAGTAAATAGATTTTTTTTTTTTGTTGAGGTAGTAATTTTTTATGTTAACTTTCATTTATGTTGTTTAACATTTCATATTTGCAAGATGGTAAAGTTGAATTAAATAAGTATTGAGTTTGATAAAGTAATAAGAAAATTATTAGTTAATTTTTTTAGAATGAGCAGTAGTTGTTTGTAAAAATCTAAAGTTAATATATTCTGAATAAGTAATAATAGTAAGTTATTTATATGAAGATTTGAAGAAGGGTTATATGAATTTAAGATGTATGTTATTGTATATGGTGATGTTTTTGATAAGTTTAGAGAATTTAAAATGTTTGTTACTTTGTTAATAAGAATGCTAACTAAATTGTATCAATAAAAAGAATATTTTAGTAAGAATTCAGTATTTTTATATTAGTTACAGAATAAGCAATTTGAAATTAGATAGAGAGTAGAATAATGAATATTTAAATTAAATATTATTAGTAAGTTATTGGTAATATTTTGTTTCTAAGAGAGTATAGATTTAGATTAGAGTTTTAAAAATTAATAATCTCAATTATTGATTGAATATTTATGATAAAAAGATTCCTTAATAGTTTGAATTAGAGAAATTTATTAAATGTTTGAATTGATAATAAATTTTTATAAAATTTATATAATTTGTATATAATTGAAATTTGATTCTAAGTAAAGAATAAAGAAAAATAGAACTAGTCAAGATTAAGTTCAAGTTTAGTTTTGCTAATTTCATGTTTAACTAAAATATTAGCTATATTATATAATGTATTATTTGAATGAAATTTGAATTTGTATATAATATAATTGATATTTTTATGTTTAGTTAAGAAGTTTAGAATATGAATAATGTTCTAATTATTTTGTTTAGTTTGTAAGTTATGATTATAGGATATTGAGTATATAAGAGTTAAATAGTAGATAAACTATCAAGATGAATATAAATTTGATGTTTAGATAATAAGACAAGGAATAGAAAAATAAGAGTTATTAGTTCTGTTTTTATAGAATTTAATACATAAGATATAGATGTATTAAATTTGATTTGTGTATTATTTTTAAGTATTTAAGTAATACTAGTAGATATGTTATATATTTATAAGTTTATTATTAAAATATTAGTATAAAAATGAAAATTGTTTGAGTTAATTTGTAATATTTTTTTGTACAGATCTATAAGTTGATTTTAATATATAAGTTTAAGTATTATATTTTGGATTAAGAGAATTTCTGAAAAGAGTAATGAAAGTGTAGAAAGAGTTTGTAAAACTAACTTATATAATTCTATATATATGTTTTAAAGTGCTTGGATTTCTTGAGTATTGATATTGAGTTCGAGATAATGTTTTCTTTTTTGTATTTTGCATTCAAGGTTAATAGTTTGTTTGTACTAAAAGCTTATTAAAACAGATAATTGATATGATGCAGTAACAAATAACCAACTATATTAATCATCTATGTTAAATGAGTTTATCAACAGTATATATTGTATTTACTGTATATTTAGTATCAGATTGATAATTGATATTAGTGAGATAAAGAGATTAGTAAGACCAAGAGTATAATTAAAATAATTATTATAAACATTATAATCAGTATAATTAACATAAACATTATAATTAGTATAAATAATATATTATGAATAAAAGATATAACATATTATATGTATATAAAAATATATAATAAAGGTTTTGAGCCTTTCAAGAACAATTAGTGATGTTTTTCATAAATTTCATCCTATAATAATTCACTGTTTCATTAAATAATATAAACCATATCTATGATCATAACTATATATTTGTTAAATATAACACATCCTTTTGACTAAACCATTTGTAAGTTACACAAGATATCTGTTTGACAAGTGACTGACTCACTGTTTTATTCATCTTACTATATAATACAAACCAAGTCATTAGTTTTATAAAATAAATTTTATGAATATATAAAGATTTAAATAAATAAATTCATGAAGAGAGAAGACATTTTTTACTTAATTTTATTAAAAAAAACTCACTAGAAGCTTTTCTAAGTATATGCATAAGGAATTATATGTGTAATCTTCCTTCATGATGAGTCCCAACATTTTTTTCCTAACTTCATCTTCAATTCATTTTCTCTCTCACTGCTTTCTTTTTTCTTTCTTCTATTTCCTGCTAATTAACCTTCTTTTTGTTTAGATTCTTCTTAGCGGAGCCGTTAGTTAGCTAAGCTAAAAATTAGCTCGGCTAAGCCGATCGACTTACGGCTCTGCATAGCCGTTTTGCATCACTAGTCGCAGTCACAATGAGTCAATTAATTGCAATTTTTGTGTGATGAATTATTTGCGAGAAGAATAAGAGTTCAATAATACGTTTTATTAGTAAATCCTTATTTGTCATATATAATGATTCATCGTAACCATATGTAGCAAGTGGTAATTAATTGCAATTAATTGCAATTAATTTTATGATAATTTAAATTGATTTCAATTGTATGACGTATAACAAAAATTAATTTTAATTGATTTTTTGTAGGCCTGGTTTAGGGATCCTGCTCAAATCTAATAATGGTATAATAATTTAATACTTTTACTTATAGTTAAACTTCATATTTTATATATATTTATATTTATTTATTTATTCCTAGGAAATATTTATAGCCATTTGGCAATTCTCGCGGGGCAAGATGAGTTTAAAACGTTATAATATTATTGTAGAAGGTACGCATATATATTTATTAGTGTAATCTTTTAATTTTATATTATTTATTCATTATTATAACAATTTCATACTTCATTTAGAGCCTTATGGTTGATACACCCTATATGGCCGCTCGTGAGTCACTTATTTGGTCATTCGAATCAAATCGTAAACGTTTTGCAACTCTCGTAACAAGCAATAATAAACAAAAGCAAAAAAGCCGTACATACTGTATATGCAACGTGAAACTTTACATTCTTTAAATGAACGAAGTGATAATATGAATAATCAATCAATTGAGAGCTTGTATATCAGATTACATGGAATGCTTTTTACCAAAGTTGATCTTGAATTTTTTGATCGATTTTAGAAATATTTATAGATAAATTCCAACATTTGCTGAAGAATCTAGGCTCACTTTTACTGTCATGTATCAACTCATGTCTAAATATCTTGACTCTACATCGTTTCAGGGTGAAGTCGATGTTTCTGAGGGCTTGCTTTTATATTGTGAGATCGTGCTACTTTGGATGGTAGCAAATGATGCTTTTAATAACTTTGCAGAAAAATCTAATAATTGTAGGGAAATTCTATTTTGACCTGGGTCAAAATAACTTCCCCTAAAATTTAGGGTTAGTGCGGGCCAAAATTATGTTGATACCGACCAGGGTTTTTAATATAAAAACCCGGCCGAAATTAACGGCCCGCACTAACCCTAAACTTTAGGAGGGGTTATTTTGACCTGGGTCAAAATAGAATTTCCCATAATTGTATTTGGAGAAAAATTTTGGACAAATCTATTTGTCCTGATTTTTGGGATACTTTGGTTCGAATCCTCACAGAAATTACCCATCAAGTATCTCCATTTACCATAAAAGATATTATAGGATCAAACATTGAGACTCAAATTCTATAGATCATCTTCGTCCTCCTCCATCAACTGAAGATTGGGAATTACGTGGCATTTCTTGACTTCAGTCACTTTATGAACCTTATATATTTGAACATGTACCTAAACCATATATCATTAAATTTGTCATAAATAATATTAATGATGATTTAAATCTGATTTCTGATCAAGATTCTAAAAGTCGTCGTAGAGCAAGGATTATGGAATTGAGTTATCTGTTAATTAAGGTAATTTAATTCGTTATTTACTTATATAATTTATTCATATTGTCTTTATCAATGATGAAAGTAATTGTCCGTCGCTACGCTCCGGACACTTAATTTCTACGCACTATGTGATACAAAAGTTACGTTTTTATGCATTTTGACCATGAAAAATTCTTTTTTGATGCGTCAGTATAATTATCTTAATCAAATATATCTATATCGTAATTTGGAAATTTTTTGTCTGTCCGCACGCGTGACGCGTGATTGCAAAATTATTTTTGAACAACAAACAACAACAAACAGGTTATTGATTAGTAATACGAAATTCATGATATATTTATACTTTGTTTATTTATGCTCCGGACTTATATCGGTTTCCGATTCCTAGTATTTACTGTTTAATATATATGGTTTTACAGAAAATCATTTGTTTAGATTTTAATATTGAAGATCACTTTTACGTCTTCCTTAAAATTAGTTGATGAAATCACAATGAGTCAAACGATGAAGGGATCATGGAATTAAAAGTATGTCTTTATTTATATAAATATTTATGTAAATATTCACATTATATACGTTACCTATTCTATTTAGTCTCGCAAACAAGAATTAGAGAATCTTTTAGTTGCAACTCGTGAGGGTCCTCGAGGTTCCTCAACACATCAATTCGTAAAAAATTCCAAGAAAAATGCCTCTCTTGCAACGAAAAAGGTGACACCACCTTCGCATTCTAGAATTGCTGCAGGATATACTACAATTGTGATAGATACCAATTGCTTTATTGGGGATCTCAGCATGGTCAAAAAAAATTATCCAAAGTGATAATTTGATGGTGTTTGTACCTTTGGTTGATAAGTAAATATTAAATATTAGTGTTTTGTAGAAGATTCAAATCGATCTGATTCGCTAGTGGATCGAAACGGATCCACATAGATATAATAGAAACACTTGAGTTTTATTTTATTTTATTCTATTTAATTAATTTTTTTCTTATTCTCACGGAATTGGATGGGTTAAAATTTAACCCATCCCCTCTTGGCACTGCAGCATCCAAGGCAATTACTTATCTTGAACAAGTTTTATCATTGTGTAAAAACCTCAGTTCAGACAAGTAAAGGCAATTATGTATCTGGAAATAACTTTAGTGAAGATTTGATTTTGGTGATGGTGAAGATAAAAAGAAAAATTTGGATGATCTTATTCTTGGCATCTGTCTGTGGCATACCAAGAATAACGGGGATAACGGGTTTCATAACAAATCAGGAAAAAGGAGTAAATAATAATGAGGCGGTTGTATTGCTTACAAATGATCGAAACCTTCGAGTCAAAGCGCGAACAAGAGGTGTTGAAGTTGTGAGTACGCGCAAAACTAACTAGTAATGGATTTATAAACCGAGATCAGGTTAGGATTGAATAGGTATTTATATAATACAAAAGGACGGATGATTAGTAATTTGATTGGCTTGATAAACCTTATACCATATGGGCTTCTGGTGGTAATAAGTTTTATTTAATGATCTTAAAGAATTTTAAGATATTGGAATGGTCATGGTCTTGTAATATAAAAACTCGAAATAATGGGCGTTTGTTTGTTATTTTGAGTACGTCATGTGCGTTATTTCGAGATAAAAGCCAATTCTTTGAGCCTATTTATTACTATACAGTATATATAAATCCATATATTGTATAAAGTGCGTTATTTCAGGACACCCGTAGGCTTATTTGGAACCAATTATACCGTTTTTAAAGGATTTGACTTCAAAATAACGTCCATGTTCGTTATTTCAAGTTTTTTGTAGATAAATGTTACTAGCTTTTAATTAACAAGAATCTTAATATACTCAAGGCTTTTAATTTTTTTTTTTTTTATTGAATCGTGTGCTAAAAATTGCTTAAAGGATTTTACCTCAAGATCGAAAATACTATTCCCAATAATAATTGATATTGTAATATCTGTTAATGCATCTCGAATGTTATTCAATGAAATTACTTGACTTGTCACGATTGTCGACATATTAAATGATTCGGATAAGAATCTATTAAATATTGAGATCAAAATAAAATGAGTAAAAAATCGATTTCATATACATTATGAAAATCTATGGTTACCTACTTTAATCATACAGCAAATTTAACTAGTAATCGACTTATTTTTTTTACCAATAAATTCCTTTTTTATAAGAGCACCAAATGAATCGATTATCAATAATATAATATTTTTCTCGATAATGAATTCTTGAAAATTCTCTAATCTATCAAAAAAAAAAAAATCCAGGAATCCATCTTATAATAAGGAAATAATAAAATAAATTTCGACGGAAAATAAAAATTTTAAATTTTTTATACATATTTGCCAACTCCTTAGAGGATTTGGCCTTCATTAAATGAACTGCGTCGGTCATTTTTATCAGATTATCCTGACATTGTGGATTTTCATTACGGGAATCTATACTGCGATTTCCATTAACCTATAGATCTTAAAATGAGAATCATGTATAAAAAATAAACCATAGTTTAAAATATCCAAAAAAGACATTAAAACTACCTTTCCGCGGTGAAAGTGCCTTGAGTACTTATATAGCATGTTCCTCCGCTCCGCCAAGACCATTCACGCAAACAGGTAATGTGGCAAGAATTGATAGCGTGAGACAGAATTGAATCTTGCCGAAATTTGTGGGTCCACAATTTCTGTTAAGGATGAGCATGGTATACCTCCGCCTAATGCTAGATCTAGTTCAGGCAATGACGTTGACATGAAAGGTTCTTTGGTTTCCTTATAAGAATTTTTTAATAGATCTAAAGGAATCATTATCAGAAAAGACAACTTTTAAGAGCTTAATATAAATTAAAAATAGTAAAAGACTCACGATGCAATTTTTTGGTGTTATCCATTTCGCACCTTTCTTTTGTATGTTTTTCGTGAACTCAGGTTCCAATAAAATTCTTCTACTTCGTAATCAGTAAATTTTGAGTTGTTCGTGTTGGATTTCTAGGTAAAGAAGCTAATTTTGAGTGCTGTTTTGGTTTAACAGATAAATGAAGGGGAATACGCGAGAGTTTATGATCTGAATACATCTATATTCAGTAGTGTATTTTTGTTTTAGGTTAATCAATATCAACCAATCAGAAAACATTGCCGCGCCTTATTTGAAAAACCGAGAATACATATAATACTGTAATATAAATATACTTGTATAAACAACGTACAACATAAACATTGTGAAACATAAACAACACGGAACATGAACACGATTCACGTTCTTTACATTCGCGTTTAACTGTTTTTATTTTTTTTCCATTTTTGGTACATATTTTGAATTGCTAATTTGTTTTGACAAAAAATTTTTGTACGTGTCTGTTTTATGGGAAATTTTTATATATAAAGGCATGAAAAATTCCCTGGTGAACATCATAATCTAAATAATACTTTTATAATAAAAAGAATATATTAAATATATTATATATAACTTTTTTTTAATAATTATTTTTGCAACCAAAAGAATTTAAACACTTTTATTTTGATGAAAATCCAAAGAAGACCTCAAGAAAAAACTTGAATATTTAAAAATGTTTTATTAACAGATAAGTATATTTATAATATAATTTTAAAAGTTATAAAATTTTAATATATAAATATTATAAATACTTATATTTATTTATTTTTTTTATTTTTAATATAATAGTAAATTTTGGATTCAAAGTGTTTAAATTTTTTGGTTGCAAAATTATTATTATTTTATTTAAAGTTATATTAAATATTTAAAATTTCTTTTATAATATAAATTTATATTTGGATTGTTAATTTGGCATGCCAATTAATAGAAAACAGTCAAAGTTGCTTTTTATAATAAATATATATTAGGCAAAAGGTTTTTTTTACTACATAAAAAATTAATCTTGTTATAGTGAACCTTGTTATATAGTGAATTTACAATAAAAAAAAAATTTAATATGTAGTAAAAAAATCTTAAAGCCCAATAATTTTATTATAATTAAAGCAACTTATATTAGTAAATTTACTATGTAACAAGGTTCACTATAACAAAAAAATTATTATAACAAGGTTTACTATAACAAGTAATATTTTTTTTGACTGGTTTCTATTAATAATTACAAAGACTGTTTTCTATTAATAATTATAATAACTGTTTTATATCAGTGCATAGCGCAATTTGCAGTTATGCATGTTTTTTTTGCGTACGTGCATAAACGTGCGTAACATGCATGCAATTTTTGTGCGATTACATTGAACCGCCACTATTCATTGTTTTTTATTTGCATCAAATTCTGCCATAGAATTCTGTGCAGAATTGCACTGGTATGTACAATTTTTTTTAGAATATTGTACAACCACACTAAAAATAAAAATTGCGGTATGTTTGTTGCAATACCGTTACTATTTTTTTTTTGCAAATTCAAATGGCACAAGAAATTAACGACGCTTTTAATCAAATAAATTTCGATGAGTGTAAAAAATTAGCAGATACAAACGAAGCAAACGGAAATTATTTGCTTGGTTACTGTTACGAGTTTGGAATTGGGGTTGAAAAGAATGAAAACGAAGCATTCGTTAATTATCAAAAATCCGCCGACCTTAATAATTCAGACGGAATGTATCAAGTTGGTTATTGTTATAATTTAGGAATTGGGGTTGAAATTGATAAACAAAAAGCATTCGAAAATTATTTGAAGTCAGCGGAGGCAGGTAATTCGATGGGAATTTGGAAAACTGCTATTTGTTACTATTACGGAATTGGCGTGGAAAAAAATGAAGATAAATTTGACGAATGGATTGAAAAGTAAGCTAATTTTTTGAACTTTAATATTTTAAAAATTGAGAATATTTTCATACAATTTTAATAATCCAATTTTATTTCTTAGAGAGTAAGTATAAAAAAATTTTGCTGATTACAATTACGTTCATAAATATTAATTAATTGTTTCTGTTAATTTAGTCCGTAAGTGTAAAAAAAAAAATAATTTATTAATCATTGAAATTTCGAACAGCAAAGCAAGTTCACAAATCAGGAACATAAATACTTATTTATCATTACTATTATGTTATAACTATTATGTAATACCCTTCAAATCATTTCATTCGCATTAATCATTCATTCAGTGGGTGAGTATAAAAAACATTTATTAATTATTTGAATTTGAACAGCAAAGCAAGTTCACAAATCAAGAACATAAATACTTATTTATCATTACTATTATGTATTACTATTATGTAATACCCTTCAAATCATTTCATTCGCATTAATCATTCATTCAGTCCGTGAGTATAAAGAACATTTATTAATCATTGGAATTAAAAATCAATAACATAAATACTTATTTACCATTACTATTATGCAATAACTATTATGTAATACTCTTCAAATCATTTCATCCACATTAATCATTCATTCAGTAAGTGAGTATAAAGAACATTTATTAATCATTGGAATTAAAAATCAAGAACATAAATACTTATTTACCATTGCTATTATGCAATAATTATTATGTAATACCCCTCAAATCATTTCATTCGCATTAATCATTCATTCAGTGGGTGAGTATAAAGAACATTTATTAATTATTGGAATTTTTAACAGCAAAGCAAGTTCACAAATCAAGAACATAAATACTTATTTATCATTACTATTATGTGTTACCCTTCAAATAATTCATTCGCATTAATCATTCATTCAGTGTGTGAGTATAAAGAACATTTATTAATCATTGAAGTTTTGAACAACAAGCAAGTTCACGAATCAAGTATATATATACTTATTTACCATTATGTATTACTATTATGTAATACCCTTCATCCGCATTAATCATTCATTCAGTGGGTGAGTATAAAGAACATTTATTAATCATTGGAATTAAAAAATCAAAAACATAAATACTTATTTACCATCACTATTATGCAATAACTATTATGTAATACCCTTCAATTCGCATTAATTTAGTCGGTAAGTAAAAAATCATTTCGAGATAAGGTTTAAAATAACATGACAGATGAAATAATAAAATCAATATATTATATATTGTGATTATAAGCGCCTCTAAATATGGTAAATGTGCGAATTGTAATAAAGATAACACGGATGAAGCATGGTGTCTATCATGCGACCCTGACATAGCAACAACAAAGTGGACAAGTAGAAATAAGGAAATTGACAACTGTATGAAACACTTCCAGCTTAGAACCTGGGAATATAAACGCATGATTGAGTGGATCCCATATGACAGATTAATTAATACAAAAAAAATTGGCAAAGGAGGATTCGGCTCAGTATATTCAGCAACCTGGTTAGATGGCATACGAAAAATTGAAGAAATTAAAATCGATAATAGTAACTATTCCTATAAAAGATCACGAGAACCAAATAGTACCGTTGCACTCAAGACCTTGTCTGGTTCTTTAAAG
>CAJVQA010008538.1:0-12869 GCA_910591915.1 Cetraspora pellucida
TTAATAAAAAATTGAGAAAAGAGTAATTATGTTTAGAGAAAATTTGGTACAAGTGATCATTGGGAAGAGTTAATAATTTGCATCCCTAAATACAGATCTTTGTCAAATCTTTTTGTTATTACTTTTATTATAACTTTTCTAAATGTTTCTATTAGTGCTATTAGTCGAATGTTGTTTAAACTATATTTTTACTCAATGTTTTTAGATATTGAGTAGACTTGTGCTATCTTCCATTTGGTCAATATCTTTTCTACTTCTAAATATAAGTCTGCAAAGTCTCTGAATACTTCTTGTATTCTTTTTTCTGCTCGTTTTATCAGGATATAACTTATACCTAATATGTCTGAAGCTGTTCCTATCTTTAGTTCTCTTAAAACTTTTTTCTATTTTTTTTTTTAATTTTTTTTTTAATTTCTATATACCATTCCTCTTTATATTTTTTCATGATTTGTATATTTTCTTTTACTCTTTTGACATCTCTTCTAATTTTGTATTTCTTTTTTTAAATATTTTTTGTAATATTCTACTACTTCTACTCTGACATCTTCTGGGCTTGTTAGTAGATTTGTTTCTTCTTCTACTTGTTTGATGAACCTATTTAGTACTTTTTCTTATAGTACCTATTCAAGAGGCTAGCTATTATCTTTCTCTAGTCTGTTCTAATTATTTTATATTTTTTATTTATATTCTCTTTTATTTGTTTTCTTTGTACTCATTTCTAGTTTTTTTTTTTTTTCTAATAATAGCTTTTTCTAACTCTTTATGTCTTCTATTCATGTATTTGATCATTGTTTTTGCAGTCTTGGTAACTTTGCACCTATTTTCTTGTCTAATGTTTTTAAATATTCATTTACTTTATTTTTTTCTTCTTCTGTTACTACTTATGTTCTTTTTGTTTTCATATATTTAATTGATTTTTGAAACTTAACAATGCTTTCTTCTTATTGCTATTCTTTTTGATTTTTTCTTCTATTTATTATTGTGTTGTATACTTTTTTCTTTGGTATATATTTACTTGCTGTTATAATAATTGTTTCTTCTATTATGTTCCATATATTGTTTATCTTCTTTGTTTTTCTTTCTTTATTTTGTTCCTTTTTGTGAATATCTTTTAGTATCATTTTTTTTTCTAGTCAGTTTTGTAATTTCTGTATATAATTTTCTCAGACTTCTGATTTTGCTTGGTCATACAAGTATATAGTTTTTAACTATTTTTTTCTTTTAATCTCTGCCTTGCTTTTTTCTGCTACTATATATTTAATTCATACTTCTGCTATTACTATTTTGTAATCACTTTTTGTAATTTTTCCTACTTCTTTGATTTCTGCTTTTTGTAAACCTAAGACTAATTCTTCTGATATTTATATATAATCAATTCTTGTTGCTGCTTCTTAATTCAACCATGTGTATTGTTGACTTGTTGGATTCATGTCTCTATATGTATCTTTAAAGTCTTGATTCTTTATCTAATTAAAGATTGGCAGTCTTTTGTAATTTGTTGTTTGTAGATGTTGTCTATTTAAAATATTGTCTACTATATGATTGAAATCACCTATTACAATAATTTGTATTCATTTTTTTCTTCTTAAGACTGTTTCTACAATTTTTTACTAAATGTTTTTCCCTATTATTTTGTTATTTGATGACATATAAACTGCAATCACTATTACCTTCAATTGTTTGAAATATAGTATAATTTCTATCATATATTCACTTGTTTTCTTGACAGCACCTATGTGCTTTTCTTATTGTTTATCAACTATAATTCCAACACCTGACACTTTCTTCTTATCTTCTGTTGCATTTGTCCAAAAACTTATATATTTTTTGTTTGCTATATATGTTAGAAATTTCTTTTCTTTTTCTGTAAGATTTGTCTCTGTAATTTTGATTATTGTAATTTTTTTTTCTTCTGCCTAGCTGAGCAGATTTTTTAACTTTTAACCTTTGGTTTTAAGTCCATTAATATTGTGACATGTCATCTTCATTTCTTTTTTCTTTTCTTTTCATTTTTCTTTTAACAGTCTTCATTTTGTCCTTATACTTTCTATTTTTTCTTTTTTTTTATCTGATTCTTTATCTTCTTAACAAGGAGACTTCATTTTTCTTCTTTTTTTAAACACCTTTCTTTCACCTCATAAAAAATTTTCAATCTTTTTGTCTACATTTATTGGTTCAACTGTGACATTTTTAGGAGTGATTAGGTTGGTCTATCCTATTTCTTTTTATTTTTTTCTTTAGTTTTTCTAATCTTTCTAGTATTAGGCCTAAAATATCCTTAATATAAAAATTTTTCTTTTGAGATTGAGTCTGGGTCACTGTTTTCTTTTTACTTTTTTCTCATTTCTGATTTTCAGTAGTTAAGTTTTCTCTATATTTCTTATATTTATAATTTTTGTTAATCTTCTTTTCTCATTTATTGCTTCTGTTATTTCTATACTTCTCTATATTAGAGATTTTACTAATATTATCTTTATTTATATATTTATCTTTCTTTCTTTGTGATTTTGCCAAAAGAGTAGATGATTGTTAAATCTTATTTGCTTTGTTTGTACTGCTTCTATTTTTTCTATTGATGCAAAAGTAATTGTCACTGATCTTTTTTGGTTTCTATTTTTGTTAGATGGTATGTATACTAATTTTGCTTTCTTTTTTTTAGACATTATAATAATAATACTTTTGATGCATTATTTGAGAATTCTATTAATCTTGTTATAAATTGATTTTGCATATTACATTAAGTGTAATCTTCTTCACCTAATATTACTTTTGCTAGTCTATGTACTTCTATTGGTAGTAATCATAAAATTTTTTCTTTCTTTAATTTTTTTGTTTTAATTACTGCTAATGCTTTGTATTTAGATCTTTTGATATATTCTATATAGGCTTCTTTGATATTTCTGCATATATGACTTACTTCTTCTGTATTAATATTAGCTAAAAGATCCTATATTATTAAATATAATTTTGTTTTAAAAACATCTTTTGTTAAGTAGTCCATTTTTTTGTAATCCACTTCTTTTTTCTAGTATAATTTTTAGACTTTTCTTTTTCTCTTTCTTTGTCTTTATATGCTTGCTAGTACTGTTTTTTTTTGTCTTTTTGGTTCTTCTAAGATGATTTTAAGCTATTTATCATTTTTTTTTTTAATTCTTTATATTGCTATGTCTTTACTAAACTCATAGTTAAAGTTCACTTCTGTCCAACTATTATCTTTTTTGAAAACTTTTTGAATTGACTTAATGTGATGGTTTTCTTGAAAGATCCATTAAGTATACTTCAGTCTTTTTTCTTTGTTTTCTCTTAATAATATATATATTGGTATGTTTGCTTTAAAAGATTTATTTTTGTCACATATGCAGTTTTTTGATGACTATTGACTATATTCAATTGTGTTTATGAGTATTGATGTCTTTTGATTCTTTTTTTTTGCTTTTAGCTCTATTATTTTCTTATCTATATCTTTAATATTTTTTCTTAAATTGTATATTCTGTTATCTATTAATGTCTTTTGATCTTTTTTAGTTTGCTTTTCTTCAACATTGATTGTTGTACTAGTTGATAGCTTTCCTGAAACTATATTTTGAAGCTTACTGAAAGTTGGTTGTTGTGCAATTGAAATACTTAGTTTCTTCATTTGTTCTATAATTCTCTTTAGGTCTTAGTTTATCTCTTCTTTTTTATTTGTTTATTCTTGGTTTCTTTCTTCTTTTTCTAGTACAGCTGCTTTTTTTTTTTCACCTTTTTTAACCTTTTCAATTTTTCCTATTTTTGTTTTTTCTTTAGATATTTCTTTTTTGTTAAAATTTGTTTAAGAATTAAAAAAGTCTAAGTTTATATCTATTTTTAATAGTTTTGTTGTTCATTCTTCGATAATACTATATAGTACTGTGCACACTTTAGCTACTCTAAGCACTTCAGGAATTTGGCTGTAAAAAAGTAAAAATTCTTTGCTATAATATTTTTGGATTATAGACTGCTAGATTTTTTGCTATATATTCTAAGTTATTTGAATTTCTAATATGTTTTGATAAAATCTTATCTAGTATTTTGTTATCTATATGCCTACAGTTTTTATTTTTGAACCTCCTAAAATGTTGAATCAAATCTATGTCAAATGGCAATCCTATTCTTGTTTGTATTTTGATTTCTAGACTTTTCTGTTGTTTATTTATTTACTTAATGCTAGTGTTTGTACTTATCTATATTTCTTAATATAGTTATTTGTTGTTAAGAATAATGTAATATGTTGTTGTTTGTTTTTGTTTATATTGATAGCTGTTTACATATTCTGATGTTGTTTTTTAAATTTAGTATACTTTTTAATTTCTCTAAAAATTTGTTCAAAAAATTTTTAAAGCCAGAAAAGTTTGTTTCTAAAAATTTTACTTATGTTGTTGCTAAGACAAAGTATTTGTATTTTGTGTACTGAGTCTTTTTTTTTTTTTTTTGGTATTAAGGTGACCTCTTTGGTCTTTTGACTTTTATTAATCACTTATCGGTATTGTGGTTCAATGAACCACTACAGGAGAGTGTACAATTGGCTACATATATAACTTTTTTATATTACCTATTTAAGGAGTCTGCCTAAAGGTTCTCAATTAATTGCTGTATCTAACACTCCTGCTTGGGTGTTCTACTTTAAACCCTCTAAAATTGTAATCTGTGTTACATTACTGGTTATCTTAGATGCCCAGATCATTATCCTCAACCTTAGAACTAATTTATTCTCAAGATAAACTCCTTAGAGCCTTCTGTACTCATTTTTACAGCTGACCTAGGTATCACTATAGCAGAACTAACACTTGTGGTTAGAGCTAACCATTAAACTGCTATGCCTTTGTAGAGTTCACTTAGACCCTAGCATTTACTTCACAGCATAACCCTAGTACTTTAGTATACCCCTGTCTTTTCTCCTGCCCTTTTATCAAACTCCCAATTCAAATAGCCCATATAGGACTATGACCAGTTTATTGGTATATTAGATCAGTCTGATATTCTTTTCCTCTAGTTCATTTCGGCAGCCTAATTGGTGGTACCTTCAAGACTTCCAATCTAGAGGTTCTTGCCCATCTGGCTACTAGGACTGGGTACTAGACCTGGGTATCCATTTCACCAGACTAGCCTTTATAGTAGAGCTGTCAAAGATCCAGCTACCTCTCTACTTAGGTCTTCTCAAATAGACTTCTTGTTACCCAATTTCAACAGATTTACATGGCTACAAGGCTTATCTAGTGTTTGCACTGCCTGATTTGTCAGTTTGCATTCCTCTGTATAACTTCAACATTGCATAGATGCCCCATAACCTGCCAGTCATTCTGGTGTGACTGCCATTACAGGTATCCTAACCCAATCATTAGTAACAGTTGTTATAATACGAATATTACATAGGTGATTATCCAAATTTTTGCTGTTAATGAGATTTGAACACCCAACATACCATTTGGAAGGTTAACAACCTGACTACTTTACTAGGTTGCCACACCCCTATGCTAAGTCTTTTTTCTTAGAGGGCTAAATAATATTTATTGGACTGGTTTTGTGCTTTTTTGATGTATTTACTTTAGTTATATTTTGAAAAAAAAATTAGCAAAAAGAGTTGATTGTGTTTTTATATATTTCTTTAACAAACTTTTGTATATTTATCTTATATTATAACTATAAATTTTTTTTTTTTTTGTCTTAAGCAGTTATGCTAGTACTTTATTAAGATTCTTAAAACTAAATATATATATAATTATATAAAATTTCCCAATATCTAAGTTTAGCATCACTTGGTTACCCTAATGGTACCTAAGTGCAACCTGCTGTACTATCTCAGTTAGAGATAAACTACTTATCTAACTACTTAAAGCTATATCAGAAAGGTCTTTTCTCTTCTGTGACAAGCACATTAATTGTTTTTCAAGCTTCTTTTTTCCTCTGACTTGTTTTTTCCATTTCTTCCTTCTTTTTTTCTTTCTTTTCTTTTTCTTTTCTTTTTATTTTTTTATTTTTTCTTTTTGCTACATTCTCTCCTACCTGGATATCTTTTTTCATTTACTTGTTATATTAACTTCTTTTTCTTACTTTTGTATCTTTTTACATCAGACTCACCATATTTGATCATAAAAGATATTCTATACTGTTCTTGTTACTATGTCAAGACATTTCTTTACTGCTTGCTTACTTAGCAACTTATTAAGGCTTTTCTTTGCTTCTATTGTTGTTAACTTTTTTATTAGCATCTTTCTATTTAGAACTTCTTCTGCTTTTGTTTCTCCAAACAGTGCTTTGTATAATATTTGTGCTGGAATTTTGGTTTTTTCCTCTTCTTTAAGTCTATTCTATACTGTTGCTATTGAAACTTTTTGTATTTGTTTTCATATACTTTTTTGTTCATTACAGCTTGCTAGATGCTCTTGAGTTTCATCTTCACCATTTTGATAGACTTGGCATTCTGTTGTCATATATACCTCTGATTTTCTTTTATTTAGCTTTACTAGTATCAGTAGACTGTTCATTATATACTTAATCACTGTGGCTCTTCTTGTGCTTAGTTTTCTTAAGATACAATATACTTCTTTTGTTCTATTCATTTCTTTCCAAAAGCTTGACCAGTTGTAACATGTATGTTCTGTTTCTGGTTTCAGAGTTCTAATCGAGTTTATATCTCTTCAATTGGCTCCTATTCTGGCATTCGCAATTATTTTGCAGAAAAGTCTTGCAGGTATATCTATTCTTTTCTTTTTCTACTCTAGTTGGTATTCTGTTTCTTCACATCTGAGTTTTTCTATCTGAACTACTTTGCAGTTTGCTTTCTTTTTTGCTAAAAAATCTGCTCTGTCATTCTATCTGTCTTTGCTGTGGCTTTTAATTTTGATTAGTTCTATATTAGCATTTTTCTTTTTAACTAGCTTCATAATATTTAATATCTACATTGTATTTTTCTTTTTAGAATTTTCTCATCCTTTGTGCTTTGTATTGCATTACTAATGTTTTTTATTGCTATAATGCTATCTGTATGAATTTTTATATTTTTTCCTTCAAGTACTGTTAGAATTATTGTTCATATTGCTATCAACTCTGCTAGTGTTGCTGATGGCCATCCTTCTAGGCCTAGTGTTACTTCTTCTTCTGACCAATTAGCTTTCTCTCCTACTTGCACCTATCTGATACCCATTCTTTCTATATTGTTCTTTTTACCTTTTTTTTGTATAGTGCTCCATCTGTATAAAAAATATATCTTTATTTGTTTTTTTCTTTATTTTTTGTTAAGATCTCTATTAGCTATTCTATAAGCATATTGTTTAATTCTTGTTTTCTTATTATTTCTATTTCTAATTCTTCTACTTGTTTGAGCCTAACTAAATCTTCTTCCTCATTTCTCCATTTTTTTATTGTTCTGTTTTCTTTTAGTTAGTTTATTATCATATTGATTCTATTGTTATTTTTTTCTATTATTAATTCTGGAATGGCTTTTGTATTGTGGTCTAGTTGAATCCACTTTTCACATCTTTCTATCATTTGTGTTTATGTGTTTACACAGCTCTTGCACTTGCTTATTTCTGTTAATGTTTTCCTATTTTCTTTGTACATTAACCAATGTTTGATTAAAATCTTTTTATCTTTTTTTTTAGTTATTTTGTCTAGTTATTGATTATTTTTTGGCCTATAAATAACCTATTCTCTTCTTCTTTTATCTTTTAATGTTTTTGTCCATATGATCTTTAGCACTTGTGTATTATAATTGTTCAATTTGTATTAATCATATACTTCTCTGTTTGCTTGTATTATTAATATCTTTTTTTTAATTTCACTGAACCACTTTGACTTTCTTTTTTTACATAACCTTCCTTGAAGACTTTTAAGCTGTCTCCATATAATTAGCTTTTTATCTCTTGTATTTATTAGCTGATTCAAATATATTAGTCCCTAGCTATTTATTTTGATACTGTTTGCTTTTCATGTTTTTGTTTCTATTATATCTCTTATCTTGTTTCCATGTCCATACACCTTCCATAAGCATTTTCTTGCTCTAATGCCTATACTTATATCTTTTGCTTTGGCTATTGTTCAACATGCTAAAGTGTTTTTCCAATGTTTCTTTTCTTCTGATCATGTTTCTGCATCTCATATATCTTTTGTTAAGCCTGCTGTTTGGCAATCTTAGGTTATTCTAAGCCTTGTTAGTTCATTTAAGCTATCTTTTTTATTCAGTCTTGCAAAAATGCTGCTAATTTGTTTTGCTGTTACTCTCATTCTAATGTCTTGCAGTTGCTAAGGTCTTTGTATTCTATTATTCAATTATTTGCTGTACACATTATATTGCATTTGTGTTTTGCCAAGTATATTAGAGGTTGATGTATTTTGTTAATTGTCTTTTCTGTTATTTTTGTTAATTGTAGTAGATATTCCAATTTCAGAATAATTACTATATTGTTTATATATGCAATTTGGCTTATTGTTATTTTTTTGTATCTAAGGTCTTTGACTATTTAACTAACTATTCCTTTTGCTTTTTTCTCTACTAATGACTTCTTCATTCTATTATTTAGCCAAATACTGAGTAATTTTACTATTCTATTTTTTGGTTCTTCTTTTATTTTACTTTGCCCAAAGAGGATCTCTCTTTTCTCTTCTTCAAGTTTAGTGTTCATTATTATAAGTTTTGATTTAGATCTATTTATTTCAATATCATTGGCTTTGAAAAATTCTTCTGTGATTTCTAAAATTCTTAATAGTTGCTCTTTGCTATTTGCAATCTATGTAATGTCATCTGCATATGCTATTGCAGCTTGTCTGTAGCTTGTAATAGTATTGCTATATGTTCTTTCTTCTATTTTCTGTTCTACTATATAGCCAAGTGTTTTATCTTCTTGAATTTTTTCCAGTAGTAGATCATAGAAAAGCCACTATATTAAGGGTGAGATTATTTCACCTTGATCTATTTCATCTCTTGCTGTTATTTCTTCTGTTAGGCCATATGCTATAATAATTTTTGATTATCTTTTAGAAAAGAGATTTATTATATATTTTATTATTTTTTGTGATATTTTAACTCTTTTAAGTGCCAGCTCTAGGCTCTCTAATAGAACTGAGTCAAATGCTTTCTTTATGTCTTGCAAAAGTATTTATAATTCTTTATTTTTCTCTTGGGCTTCTTTTATATTATGTTTAGAATATGTATTAGTTGTTCTGTAGAGTTACCAAGTAGGCCTGCATAATTTGGACCTTTGAGTATCTGTCTCTCTAAGATTACTTTGTCTAATCTTCTTATTATTACTTTGGTGACCACTTTTCTAAATGTTTCAATTAGTGCAATCAGTCTTATATTGTTAAGACTATAGCCCCATTTAATGTCTTTTGGATTTAGATATATTTGCTATTTTTTACTTGCTTGGTATTTCACCCTCTTCTAATATAAGATCTGTAAATATTCTGAATATTTTCTGTGTTTTTCCATTTGCATGTTTAATTAATGTATAGCTTATACTAGATATCCTTGGAGTTATGCTTGTTTTGAGTTCTCTTAATATTTCATTCTATTCCTTCTCATTTATTTTCTTTTCTACTTTATTATATTATGAGTTGTTGATTTAGCTTCTTGGCTTATATATTTCTTTTCATTCTTCTGACATTTCATCTAGCTTGGTTTTTCTTTTTTAAAACTGGTTTTTATAATATTCTTCTAGGCCTGCTTTAACTGCATTAGGCTCTTTTATTAGTTCTTCCTTTTCTCCTTCTTATATCATGAATCTGTCAAGGACTATCTTCTTGTATAGTCTATTAAGAAGGCTAACAATCATCCTGCCTTGATCTGTTATAATTATTTCAAATTTTTTGTTTATATTTTCTTGGATCTGCTTTCTTTGTTACTGCTCTCATTCATCTTTTTCTTTTTTCTTAAGTATTCTTTGCCAACCTTTAATATCTTCTATCCAGGCCTTTAACCACTGTCTGTATAGTTCTAGTAGAATCACTTCTATTTTCCTTCCTATTGCTTTAAGTTTTCTATTTATTTCTTCTTTTTCTTCTTTTTCTACTTCTTAATTCTTCTTTTTTTTTGTTTTCTTGATTATTTGTTGTAGCTCTACAATGTATTTGTACTGCTGAAGTTTTCTTTGACTTTGCCTTCTGTTTATCTTTGTATTAAAGACCTTCTTTTTTGAAATATGTTTGTTTGCTGCTTTAAGTATAGCATGTTCTATTGCTTTCCACATATCATTTATTGCATTTGTTTTACAATTAGTATCAAAATTGTTTTTTAACAGTTGTTTTATTGCTTTTTTCTATTCTAACTGCCTCTGTAGTTCTATTGCATACTTTTCCCAATTTTTTTGCTTTGCTTTATCATACAGGTATACTGTTCTTGTTTGGTCTTTATGTTTAATATCTGCTTTCTGTTCTTTGCTACTGCATGTTCTAGCCAAATTTCTGTAGTTTCTTGTGGTCACTATTTGTTAGTTCTTCTGCATCTTCTATTTCTGCTTTTTGCAAATCTGATGTAAGAACTTCTGATATCCAGATATAGTCTATTCTTGTTTCAGTATCTTTGTTTGACCATATATATGCTTTTTTTGTTGGATAAAGGCTTCTGTACATATCTGCAAACTCTTGCTTTTTAAGCTAGCTAAATATTAGTAACTTTTTGTAGCTTGTTGTTTGTAGGTGTTATTTATCTAATATATTGTTCATTGTGTGGTTAAAATCTTCAAGTATAATTACTTGTGAGTGCCTTTTCTTTTTTGAAATTATCTCTACTACTTTCTGCTATATACTTCTGCTGATTGATTTGTTATTTGGTAATATATATATTCTTATTACAATTAGCTCTAATTGTTTGAAGTATATTCGTATCTTTTTTACTGCTTCTTGTTACAGTCTCACATGCTTTTCCTATTTCTCATTTATCAAAATTCCTACACTTGATCCTTTTTTCTTGTCTTGTGCTGCATTAGTCCAAAAACCTTTATATTATGCATTTAGGCTATGTAGTAAAAAGTTTTTTTCTCTTTCTGCCAGATTTGTCTCTACTATACCTAAAATTGTTATTTCTTCTTTTTCTACCTACTTAGTCAGATTTTCTAACTTCTATCTCTTAGTTTTAAGTTCATTAATATTGTAACATGCTATTTTAAGTTCTTTTCTGACTTTTTGTCTCCAGTCTTCTTTGAGCTGATTGTTTTTTAATACTATTATATCATCTTTTTTTTCTTTATCTTTTCTGCTTTTGATTCCTATTGGATAAGAAGGTTGTTTTGGTTGTTTTTCCTCAAATGTTTTTCTTTCATTTTGCAAAAATTCTGTAATCTTCTTACTCATATTTGCATTATCAACTGTGACTACTTTCAAGAGCATTGGGCAAGCTGAGCCTGTTCTTTACTTATCATTTCTAGCTTTTCTAATATGTCTTAAAGAATTTTTTGGTAGAGTTCATTTTTTTCCTAAATCTCTTCTGCCATTTTGTTATTTTCTTTATTGCCTTTTCTATACTTCTTTTCAATATTTTCTTTTTGCTTTAGTTTTTTGCTTGTTGCTTGGCTTTCTATAAATTCTAACTTCTTTTCTTTTTGTTTTTGTACATTATATTTGCCTTTGTTTGTTTCTTTGGGATTTGTATATTTTACAGCTGCTTTTTCTCTTGACTTCCAATATAGTATATAGTTGTAGTATCTTATTGGTTTGCTTATTGCTCTCTTTAAATCTACATTATTTGTAAAGGTGACTGTTGCTGTACTTCTTGGGTTTCTATTTCTGTTTGGGAGATGTGTACTACTTTTGCTCCCTTGTTTCTTAAACATCTTAGCAACAGGACCTCAGAGGCTCCTTTTGCTAAACCCATTAGTTTAGCAATATGTTGTTTTTGGTTCTTTTTCTGCATATAGTCTTTATACTATTATGTTAAATTGTTGTTACCAAATGAAAGTACCCATAAGGCTCTTTCTTTTTTTAAAAATATGGATTGTATTATTGTTAACTTCTTGAATCTTGTTCTTTTAATTTTAACTACCTGTGCATCTCATATATTTTTGCATATAAATTTGACTTCTTCCTTTTTTATATTTGCTGAAAGGTTCCAAATTGTTAGAAATTTGTCTGTTTTTTCTTCTTCTACTTCTTTTTCTTTATTCTTTTCATTAAACACTTTTGTTGTGATATTTCTTTTCTCTTCTTGATTTCTGTATGATGCTTTTGCTTCTATACATTGTTTTGTTCTTGTCTTTTCTTTTTTTGTAGCTTCTGTTATTGTTATGTCTTTCTTGTAAAGTTCTTTTATTGCTGCTTCTCTGCTGCTATTACAATCAAAATCTAATTCTATCTATTTGTTTTCTCTTGTTACTTTTTCTTCAACTGACTTTATATACTTGTTTTCTCCTAATACAGTCTTTATATATTGCAGTCATTCTTGAACCATGTTTCTTTTCAAATTGCTAACTGGTATTTCAGTTTTGTATGAGCTGTTGTTGCTGCATTCTCTATTTGCTGAGGCCCATATATTATGTTCTAGTAAAATATTTGTTTTTTCTTTATGCTGTAGTTGTTCTTCTAATTTCTTAGTTTGCAACTTTTTTTCTTCTTGTTTTTTTGTTTTATTAATAGCTTTTTCTTTCTTCTCTCTTGTTTCTTCCTTTTTTTTTTTTTTTTTCTTCTTCTAGTTGTTGTCTTTTTCTTTTACTACCTTTTGCTTTAGTATCTTTGTTACTTGTCATGATTTCTATTTCTTGTATCTTGTCATTTTTTACAAAATTCTCTTTTAACTTTATGTTTAAAAGAAATTCAACTGATTTTAGGTTCAGGCACATGTTTCCAATTTTTCTAGCACATTCTTCTATGTTTTTGTTTTGTAATTCTATGCTATTCACTTTTCTAAGTGCTGTTATTATTTG
>CAJVQA010008539.1:0-12869 GCA_910591915.1 Cetraspora pellucida
CTGAGATAATAAATAGAGAAATTAGCATTATTTAATAATCTAGAAAGGATAATTATCTGATCACAAACATCTAATTCGCATTTTTTTTTCATCATGTGTCAATAGACAAAAAGCTTTATCGTTATAGGTAATATAACCCCCGTAGCACACCCACAAGATTTATTCCGGCACGTGACCATGGCCAACTAGATTGAAGGATGGTATAACGTGAAAATCACGTCCTTTTAAAAAATCGCTATTAACTCGAAACTTTACCTATGAAACTGCTTTCTGCGTTCTAATAAAAAAACTTCCTCGTGAAATTTTAGTGTAACATACGACCTTTCTAAAGATGATGCTTATTACTTTAAAATCTTTCGCTTAATTCGAATTTTGATTTTACATTGCACCTGATCCTTCGATCTAATTGGCCAAAATCACGTGCCGAAAAAAACCTTGTGGGTGAGCTACTAATGTCGGTAAATCACAAGACGAAGTCACAAGATTAGAATAACCAATCGGATAAAAAAGAGATACACCATTTCAGATGCCTATAAACCATACTCTACGTTGTACGTTGTACAAACTCCGCTCCTGATATAAAAGCCACACAATAAATCGAATAATATAACGATAACACATAACGAGAATATTACAGTATGGTAAATTTAGGTAACGATCATCATCACAAATGCATGCACACAAAGTCACAAGGTATAAGCATCCAATCAAATGCCTAGAATTGCGAATACACTCCGTATTTCATACTCCGTTCCTGGTATTTTTTATTCTCAAAACTAGTAAGCAAGTAAATCTTTAAATGTTATTTTAAATGACAATTTAATAAAAAATTTAAAGACATTTTGCGATTTCTACATAACGGGGATCGCACTAACTTGATAATTGTAATAAAACTTAATTGCGTATTTGATTACATTAATTGATCGTAAAAATCTCTCCACTTTCTCATCTCTCTCATATCATTTTGATGTTGAGCTCTTTCTGAATTAATCTGAATATTTAATTTGTCTGTCATACTTATTAATTCGCTAACTACTATTCCATATGTTGTTTCCACCTCGCTTAGTTTAACATTCATTTGTTCAGTCATCGTGGTAGTTATACTAGCTTCTCTCGCTGAATGCTGACAAGCTAAATTAATCAGCGTTTCTTCAAATTCTTGTTGTAACTTTTCTTCTTTTTCATACGCTGCTGCTTCAGAATTTTGGGCTCTTTCTTGTGATTGTCTTAGCTGCTCCTTAATGCCAACCATTTCTTTTTGAATTCTTTCTTTGTCAGTCATGTAGTTTCTAATCCTCTCATTTATTTCATCAAGATTTCTTGGACGATAAACTACACCACAATTAAACTTTAAATGAGCTCTTAATATGTCGCGACATTCTTTTCTTGACCTTAACTCAGGATCTTCCTCCTCGTTCATGTTGTTAACATGAATAAGTTTATTACAAGAAAGAATAATATCGGCTACGTCTTTATTTTCGGCGATCATTTTCTCTCTATCAGCTTTACATTTTTCGGATCTACGAAAACTTGGGAAATTGGTTCGAATAATTGTTGTATATTTACTAATATCATCGGCAAAGAAAACTGTTTGTATTAGATTATAGGCTTTCACTTCTTCTTCAGTGAATCTTCCACTAGTCACGAAAAATATTTGATTTAGGCCATTTTTGATAGCGTTGGTTGCATCAACCAACTTATATAGGACTTCATTTTCATTAAATTTAGTATCACCAATTCCAATTGTGTCTATTATATGAAATTCAATGTTTTCTTCCGCCCAAAATGTCACCTCTTGGACGCCTCTAGTTCTACTGATCCCATACTCACTTTCGGAGAATTGATTGGTGTTACTTATTACATTCGCGATTGTAGATTTTCCGTTGCCAGTTTTTCCCAACAACAGAATTGTGCGTTTTTTATTCATATTTTATCTACTGTTGATTTATTTAATTTATTTATTATTTTGCTATCTTTTCTCTCAATAGCATGAATTCTGGTATCTCAGACTAAATAGCTGGTCGTGTGATTTATCCAAACAGCTTATCAATTTTTTAAGTCTTAAAAATGGAATGAAAAAAATCCCAGAACGATTATTGCTTGTGAAATTTATTTAATAAAAATTCAAACAAAACTTATGAAGTAGGAAATCTGAAAACATCGATTATTTTTATGTATAATAAAAAGGTAACTAACTTATTAAAGATAAATTTGTCAATCTCAATAAAAGCTTATTTAACTTGGTTTTGGCGTATTATTTACATGCAGATTGAAGATTCTAGATATTTTTTTTATTGAAGTTTATAATTTAGGAAATATCTATCTTCCAAGGTTTTTGGTATAACCCAATTCTTTTACAAGAACAAATTTGAGAACATTACTTTTAAGAAATAGTTCTTATGCAAATGCTAAAATTAGCTTTTCCAACGCATGAAATATTTACATCGTTTCAATTACAGTATATTCGTTTACACATAATTAAACAATACGTATTGTATCCTAAAAAAAAAAAAAAAAAGTTCGTTGATTTATTGGATTTTGATATGTGTGCACTAATCAGAAATGCGTATCAATTAACTTTGTAATTAGCATTAATCATGGCCCGTTTTTAATTCTGTTCCATATTGCTTAAGGAAAGCTGTCCTTAATCACAATTTTTTACGAACACTTATGTATGTGCATATTGCATCATTTTTTTTAATTGCACTCAATCATTCATATTAAATATTTATCAAGCTTCAATAATCTATTAGTTTTATTACAGTTTGACATACACCTAAATGTATTGTATGCAAGAAGATTTCATTTCGAGGCTGATTCCAGTTAAGTGCAACATCGAACGGATGTCAGCTTCGTTCACGACATCTAAATCTTTAGATATCAGTTAAAAACTTTTAAATAGGAAAATATCACATATTTATTCCTTATCCGTTTTTATATCATGATTATATTTCCAAGACTAGTAACTTTTGATTGATTCTTACCCGATTTACCATATTTTATATTAATAGGAAGAAATTGGGGTAACTAATTTAAACTACTTTTTAAAATATTTAGAATACAACGTTTCACTAATAAAAAATTACTTCAAATATCATTAATAGTTTCAGCGAAGTACTGATGTTCACTGTGCAAAGAATCAAAAAACGATCAGACTCCCGGAGAACTTCACTTAGAAGACAAGTTTATTGCTTTTTATTAGACCATACAAATTTTATTGTGTAGCAAAATAACTGGAAGTGTTTTTATTTAAAACTACCTGGGTACGTTAAATTAAATAAACTTTTGTTAGTAACTATTTAATTTGAATAGGAATAAGCTTATAGTGAAAGAGAACGGGTTTATCACTTGCATATATTCTGTTTTTGCAGCTTGTTAATCGTAATGAGCTTTAGGCTGTATATTGTATTAATAAATTTGAGTTGTAAGTATTTACTTTTAAAATTGACCAATTAGACTATGAATTTTATATGGCTTAAAGATTTGCAGAAGGTTTAAAAAACCTGATCTGTTCCGGATGATTGAATATTCATAACAAAGATTTAAGGAAATTTTATCGTTAATCTGAATTTATTTAAAAAAAACACCATTTCTGCATTTTGAAATAGCTTTCTAATTCGACTGAATAGGTTCTCACGTCTTCAATGCATATGATTAGCTTACTGATAGACCAAAATTAGGTATAATTAAAGCTATTATTTTGGTTAAAAAAAAAAGACTCGGGAACAGCTCAATATACAATTAGTTGAATCATATCTATTTTAATTGTTTCCAAATTTGTGTTTACGCTCGTAGATCTAAAAAAATCTCTATATTTGAAACAATTGACTGTTACACGACCCATGCCCTACCTTCTTCTATATGGCACTGCAGACGAATCACAATATTCTAGCTCGTGAATCACTCTAGCGACGCCAATCTTAAAAGTTCTTTCTGGTCAAACCAAAATTCAAGATCGGGCGTAACTTAAATTCAAACCCTAACCCTAATCTGGCAACGAAATTTTTAGATTGAATCCTAACTAGAGGTGTGACATTCATGTGATACCTGAAATTTTTTCGCGTACAGTACATTTGTAAATGAAAATGGAATTTAGGTTTATATAAATTCTATAACATGTACAGTTGTTTTTAGTAATTTAATTGGTTGATCGATCGTATTCATATTAATATTGTTGGTAAAATTTTCGCATTGTATATTGATACGCACGTATGCCGTTTCAAAAAGTCTTTCGAGCAGAATCGTTTAAAGATTGTGACGGATTAAAATGAAATCAGATTAAAATGAAATGAGTGATAATGTCAAATAGGCAAGCCCCGAAAAATACAAATTTTTGGGGTGCATTTTAATCCGATTTCATTATGATCCGTGACAGATTTATAGCAGTTTGTGAAATTTGTAGATCATCAAAAAAAAACATTTTTTTTTTTTTGGCTTTTGATCGCACATTCATCATTTTGTAATGCATTTTGATTGTGCATTTTTTTTTTTTTGAAGAAATAGAAGGTATAGATTCATTATTTTGTAGCATAATTGATTTAATATCTTTTGTAGGAATATAGTTTACGAATTCATTATTTTGTAAGGAATTTATTGAGTATTATTAAATTTTAGTTTTTTCTTTAGCCAGATAAAATTTACTGCTGCATGATGAGCAAAAAGAAATTTAAAAGTTGCACCAAATTCAATCTTATAATTATAGCAAATTGATTTGTTTATTACTGAAAGAATCATGAAATTTCAAAGTAAAAGAATAAGGAACTTTAGTACAATTTTTTTATTATTAGAAATACTGTATATTTTTTTTTACATTTTCAATAAATTCTAGAAGTTAAAGTTGCACAAATCATGTTCCGGGATAACAATAACCTTCAGCCATTTAGAAAAGATAGATATATATATTTTTTTGTAAATAAATACTATATACTGTATATTATATATAGGGAAAACTTGTAATTATGAATTTAAATTTTATTATACGTACAAAACCTAAATTCAGAAATTTAATAATCAATGTGTGTCCTAATTCCCCCACCACTTCACTAGAGAACTATAAAATTGATTAATAACACAGATACTCGAATATGTGAATAATTAGTAGAACCAATCAGGGAATTAGTAATTCATAATCAGCGATATCAAATTTTCTGAGTTCAAGTTCCTAAACTTAATTTTAAATCCGCACTTACAGGTTTTCCCTTGGCAGCACTCATATATGTATTGTTTGATATGCATGCGTCATCAGAAGTAATATCAAAAGTAAACAATAAATTCTTTCGATTAAATTTTGTAAAAGTTTAGTTAAAAAAAATATCATACATCTTTATTATTATTGGTCAATCAATTACAAAAATAATACTGTATACTAATGAATTTTATACTAGAAATTTTAAACCTGTTATTTAAATACCAATTTGATAAAAAAATATATATATAATAAAATAAGAAATTTAACGAAATTTAAGATCTGCTAACTTGATAATTGTAATAAAACACAGTCATATAAATTCATTACATTACGTTACATCTAGGACCAGGACTCGTGCTCCTAATTGCATTCTCAAAGGCTTGTGTGGTTTTAGTATGCTGTCTGTCATAAAAATCTCTCATATCTTTCATATCAGTTTGATGTTGAGTTCTTTCTGAATTCAATTGAGAAGTTAAATTTTCCATCATGGTTTTCAATTCGTTAATTGTTGTGCCGTATGATGCTTCCACCGCACTTAGTTTAGCATTCATTTGTTCAGCCATTGTGGCGGCTATATTATCTTCTCTTGCTGAATACTGGCTAGATAAATTATCCAAAGTTTCTTTAAATTCTTGTTGCAATTTTTCTTCTCTTTTACGCGCTTCCTCTTCGACATTTTCGGCTCTTTCTTGTGATTGTCTTAGTAACTCCTTAATGCCATCCATTTCGTTTTGAATTCTTTCTTTGTCGGTCATGTGGTTTCTAATCCTATCATTTATTTCGTCAAGATTTTTTGGACGATAAACTACACCACAATTAAACTTTAAATGAGCTCTTAATATGTCTCGACATTCTCGTCTTGACCTTAACTCAGGATCCTCCTCCTCGGTCATGTTATTAACATGAATAAGCTTTTTACAAGTGGTAAGTATATCAGCCACATATTCATTTTCAGCAGTCATTTTCTCTCTATCATTTTTACATTTTTCTGCTTTACGAAAACTTGGGAACTTGGTTCGTACAACTGTTGTATATTCACCAATATTATCGGCAAAGAAAACAGTTCGTAATAAGGTATAGGCTTTCACTTCCTCTTCAGTGAATCTTCCGCTAGTTACGAATAATATCTGATTTAAGCCATTCTTTATAGCGTTGGTTGCATCAGCTAACTTATTTAAGACTTCCTTTTCACCAAATCTAGTATCACCAATTCCAATTGTGTCTATTATATGAAAGTCAATATTTTCATTTTCCACCCGAAATACCTCCTCTTGGATACCTCTAGTTTCACTAACTCCATATTCACTTTCGGCAAACTTATCAGAATCGCTTATTACATTCGCAACTGTAGATTTTCCGTTGCCAGTTCTTCCCAATAATAAAACTGTGCGTTTTTCAATCATATTTTAATTTTTTTTCGATTGTCCCTTTTTCCAATAGCCTGGATTCTAATATTTCAGACTAAATAAACGTTATTAAAACAATTTATTAATGTTTTAAGTTCTAACAGTGGAATGAAAAAGAAATCCTAAATTGATTATTATCTGGGAATTTATTTAATAAATCTAATTAGAATTTAACCTTGTTCCGTTTTACTACGGTACAGGAAATCTGAAAACTTGAGTTTTATAGAATTAAAGATTATTAACTCATTGAAGATAAATTTGTCAATTTCAATAGCGGCTTATCTAATTTTTTTAAATATTCAATTCAATACAGCTTAATTCGGGTTTGGTGTATTATTTATATGCAGATTGTGAGTTCTAGATTTACATTTTATTGAAATATATAATTTAGGAAATATTTATCTTCAAAGTTGTCAACATTGGATCATAATCTATCGTTCAATTCTAGCATTTTTTGATTATTTCTTATTTTGTTTGTTCCGATTTACCGTATTTTTATATAGCTTAAACATCTATATAAGGGCTCAAAAAAACTTGATTTCATCCAGATAATTGAATATTGAAAGGTTTAATCTATTAGATTTAAGGAGATATTACTCCCGAAGACCATTTGAATATACTTCTTTAAGAAATACGCCACTTATGGAATAGCCTTATAACAATTTAATTGTGTAGAAAACTTGTTATTGATAAAAAAAAAAAAGTTGTATTCAACATACTTCCAAAAAAACCCCATTTATTAATCACGGAGAATGAATATGATTTGATAATCTTCTCACGCCTTCAATGCACATGGGAGCTTATGGATAATTCCAAGCTTAGATACAATTAGGACTATTACCCCAGTCGAACGGGTAACAACTCTAGATACGTATTGGATGAATCACATCGTGTGAAATATATTTTAATTCTGTATCATGAATCGCGATTCAAGATATTACAATTCACGGTACTGGCTCTCCGGATCATACAAGTGTAAGAAGTTAGTAAGTTTAGGAAGGTCGACTGAACTAAACTATTATGAAATCGGCGATTACAAGGATTATTAAAAAATTAACTATTCTTTCTCACAGATGGATTATAGATTTCCGATTATCACGGAAACAAGAACACTTTTACTAACAATTCAATAAAAAAAATATTTCGGTACAAATTTCAAAGGTTTGAACTCCATAATTACTTTATTCAAAGTACATATTTTGAAGTTTTTCTAGTTACATCTTCTGTCATGGGCGGTAATATCTATTGTTATGTCTTTAGGATTTTTACCAGAAGCATGACAAATTTGAAATTTAATTTATCTAGAGTTAGTACTCTTATATATCCCTACCTTGCGCATAAGTGTCATAACAAACTACACCTAATTTGTAACAGGTTTAAGCATTCATTATTATACTAAGCACTAGAGGCCTGGCCTGGGCCTGGGCTTTGGGATCTAATGCAGGCCTCTACTAAGCACTGTGATTCTTCTTTGTTTTCATTAATTAATTCTACGTCATAATATTCAGTACGCGTCTTGAAAATTTCACAGCCTCGATAATGAAAATTCACAACGCAGTTTCACTTTAATTCGTGCAACTACAACGTGCAATTGTGCGCGTTTTTGGTTAGGATCATCATTAATCGTCATTTTAAGAAAGTGGTCGGCTGAAGAGGTGTGAATTTTAGGATTACCATTTTGATGCAGTTAGGTTAGTTGGTTATATAGATATCAAGAATGTAATTTATGCAGTATGTAGATCATATTTTGAACTAACGCCGTCCCTAATAAAAAGGAAACAATGGTTTCTCGGACTTGAAGCGTTAGTATCTATACAACCTTGCTCTTGCCGTCCATTTTGTGCTGTTTTTTTTTACTTTAAACGTATATTGTATTTATCACCCGCATGTGCTTTTAATTAATTAAGGAGAATGCATAATTGGAGCTTCCTATATACGTGCGTACATACCAATCAATCAAACTAAGTCAAAATTGCTGCACCTCTGCAAAAAAATTCTCGCTATATGCCTTGACAACTTATGTTTGCTATCTATATATCTGCTTATCTAAGTTTTTAAGATAAATAAAAATGGTTTACAATACTGCTTATCTATTTATCTGGTTTCAATATATCCAAAAAAAGAATTAAATAAAATAAAAAAGCAAATTGCAACTTTATACGAACAATGTGACTGCAAAATGATTCTTTGGTGCTACTTTATACAAGTATGCATATTATGTATTTGCAGCTTCTTGATAAGACATTTTAATACACGGTCCAAATAAAAAAAAATAAGAAATAGTACGCCAATTCGCGTTTTTGAAAAAAAAATAAGAAAAAAAGATTTAATTGATTTAAATCGATTATATTTGATATTAATTAAAAATAAGGCGAGATTAATTTGATTCTGTGTTCTGTGTTTTACATTTCCTTTTCTCCCTATCCCAAAAAATTTGAGCTTATATACATATAAATTTTTATAGTCCCTGATATATTAAAAAACTTTTATAAATATATACAAGCGTGGTCGAGCAAAATTTAAGGAAAAAGGTCGCTCTGATCTAAGTAGATATGGGCAAAAAAAATAATATTAATAATTCTATATCATAAAATAATAAAATCCGCCCCCAGGAAGGAGAGAAGCATAATGTAAATCACCGAAATACCGGTTTTGGGTAGGTTCAAGTATTTCTAAATGAGGTTAATTGAAAATTATAAAAGAAAACCTTTAGGTAAGTTTTTGCTTTATGGAATTCAACTTCCGATAGTAATTAAAGCACAGCCGGAACTTGAATTCCATAAAGTAAAGATCTTCTAAATGCATTAGAAAATTTTAACTTACATAAACTGTAAATGGATGAATGATAAGTAAACATGTAGGATTAAAAAATTACCGTAATTTTACGTAAGTTGGTGTAAATTCCTTAAACTAAAATTAATATTGTGAAACCGGAATATCGTGACCGATCACGTGAAAAATGCACAAAATGAATAAGTTACATTTGTGTAATCTAAACGGTATTTCGGATCCAGAAGGGTTGATATGGAATAAGGGAGGATGTAAAGATAAATTACAAATCCTTAAAGAAATAAAACATTATTAAAAAACTTAAATAAGTAATTGTAAATAGGTTTAATTTGTTTTAATAGATAATAAGTGTACAGTCATATTTGTAAGTAATGAATTTAGTATTATAAATAAAGGCTAAAATGGTCTTTAGGAGTGATATGTTTTATTTGTTTTATTAAATAATAAGTTTTAATACATTATATTATCCATGATAAACATTAACGCTAATACCATTATAAATTTTTATAAACATTGCTTGTTTGAGTTTTTATTATATGACTTATTTTATTTGTCTTTGTTAACCAAAGTAACTGAAAGCTTTAATCACTTATTAATCAAATCTAACACCTTCTTTTGTAAAGATTACCTATTATATATTATATGGATTTTAAATAATAAAGTGACTGAATTACAATTTTCCAAGCACAACAATATGTAATTTTGATCATGTAAACAATTTGGGTTTAAAGATACAGATATATTTATGTAATAGTTTATAATTAGGTTATAATTTACATAAAAAATTATTTTTATGTAAATTAAAACTAGAAATAGATAAATTAAATCTGTATAATGAAGCTTGCAATATTATGCAGATTAATCAGAATTATACTAGTTTGCATAAATTCTAACAATTACTCTATGTAGTCTTACAAAAATTCTGTGTTAATTGTGCAATAACCTATTCTTAGTTATAATCTATTACTAAATATGTCTTATCTTGATTTGGAACAAAATTTTTGCAACTATAATATTAAATTGCAAATCTGGTCTAATTTATTTTATGATCTGAAATATGGTTTTAGAATAAATTCATGTAATTTTACTAAAAATTATTCATTAATAAATTATTTACAAATAATTAATTTACTAATAAGTTTATTTTACTAATGACTATTTCAATAATATTTTATTATATTAACAAGTTTTTTTAAAAAAAATTATACTAATCTTTATTTTGATTATAATTTAACTCTAATAAAAATGATCAAAATTACTTTGTTAGTAAAATAAGATTATTTCTTAAAATTTAACAAAAAACTATTAGTTAAAAATTTTAATTCTAAATTGCAATTACTAAATAAGCTTTTTTTAATAAAATTGATATTATATTGTTGAAAACAATATCTTTCAATTAGGGTACTAAACTTTCAAATAATATAATCTGTTTTTTTTTGTAATAAATAAAAAAACTTTTACAACATATTTATTATAATTTTTGAAACATTTAACAAAATTAGTCTAAATAATTTTTGGCAAATCTAATTAAGTAATTAATTTTGGTATAATAATAATATAAATTAGAATAAAATCAGAACTTAAAAAAGTTTTAAACATTAAATTACTAATATATTGAGGATTAGAAATTTATATAATTTAATAAAAAAATACAAACTAAAATTTAGATTAATAAAATAATATTGATAAATAATAAATTATTTATTTTGAATAGCTTAACAAATATATATAAATTAAATTTTTAAATAATAGAAATATAGTAGGATTTATTTTATTCAAAAATGCAATATATTTAATAATAATTTGAACCTTAATTGTCTTATATATTTTATTAAAATATTTATAAAACTTATATAAAAATTATTATTATTAAAATTAATACTATGTACTTTTAATACTTATTTTTTCATTATATACTTATATTGTTTTATCTAATAATAATTTATTTATATTAATTTATATACTTAATAATTTTATTAAGAATATATTATATAACTATAAACCAATTTGACTCTTATTTTAAAATAAAAATAACTTATATAACTTTATTAATCTTACTTTTTTTTAAAGTTCTCTTTAATTTCTTGCCTTTCTTTATTCATATATTATTATATTGTGTTTTTTATATTTAATAATAAATAAATTTAATAAATTAAATTATTATTATTACAGAATTATTTCATCTTATTAAAATTACAAATACCAAATAAATTACTAATATTATATATGTTATTTATTAATATTATTATTATCTTCACAATTGAATACTATCTTCTAATATTATTTTTAACTAATATAAATTATAAGCACTAAAATTCACCTTACTGTTATTATGATTACCTGTAACTAATCATCAAAATTAGGTTTGCCCTTTACTCAAGTAATTAGTTACATAAAAAATAAGATTTATCTTATTTTTTTTACTTTTATTACTTTTGTTATATTTATTATATTTATTATTTTGAATAGATTAATAGTATATAGAACATTCAGTTTTTCATTATTATAGTAAGAAAAAAGATTTTAAGAATAATATAGTATAAATGAATAATGTAAAGAAAATTATTCTTGAATGTAAATAAAAGGGTTATTATAAATAAAGAGCTTTTCATTCAGAGAAAAAGTAAGAAATATAAGATAATATCTCAAGTAATATATTTTTATATAATAAAGTTAGATATTAGACCTATATTAAAATAAAACTATAACTTAACCCAAACTTAAAACTATCATTAAACCTCTTATTATTCACATTATTCACCTCTTTGTAATCTACTAAACTGCAATTTGTTTATTTCTTGCAAGTCATATGACCAAGTCATTAAGTGAAGAAAAGGACTCTAACTCAATTTAATGTATTGTAACTTCAAGTTAAGAAAGTAAAAAAAAAAGAGGATAAGAGAAAACAAAAGTTAATAGAATAGATTAAAGAAAAACTTAGAAAAGAAAAATAGTATTTATCTATAAATAAACTACTTAGCTAAATTTAATATACCTATTTTGACTTAGCCACTATAGGTTATGCAAAAATTAGAAGAAATTAGTAACAGACTTACTAATTTGCTACTCAATAAAATATAATAAAATAGTTATATATTATATTAGATTTATAAAAAACAATATTAAATTTAATTATATAATCTTTACTAGTATATTATTTTATTATTAACTGTATAAATTTTATTAAAAGACCTAATTCTCTTAATTTTTTAAAATAAATAATTGTATTAGACTCCAATAACTTTAAAACAACTTGTAATTATCTGCTAGTATTTTGATATATAATAATCTTATAATTAATAGACCAAATAAACATATATCTAATTTTTTTTTTTTTTCAAGTTTTAAAGAGTGACGTCTATGGCTCGTGATCTTTTATTAAAACTTACAACCTACAAATATTGTAGAAAGGTATTACATTTTGCATATCAATGAGGCTACAATTAGCCACTTGTACAACTTTAGTCATTGTCTATTTAAAGGTT